>JAEIFS010000737.1:0-277668 GCA_018904165.1 Zaprionus camerounensis
TAAGTCGGTAGTAGTAAGTCGCAAGTCGGCAGTCAGTAGTCGATAGTCGTGAGTCGATAGTCGTAAGTCGATAAACGTGAGTCGATAGTCGTGAGTCGATAGTCGTGAGTCGATAGTCGAGAGTCGATAGTCGTGAGTCGATAGTCGTGACTCGATAGTCGTGTGTCGATTGTCGTGAGTCGATAGTCGTGAGTCGATAAACGTGAGTCGATAGTCATGAGTCGATAGTCGTGAGTCGATAGTCGTGAGTCGATAGTCGTGAGTCGATAGTCGTGAGTCGATAGTCGTGAGTCGATAGTCGAGAGTCGATAGTCGTGAGTCGATAGTCGTGAGTCGGAAGACGGAAGTCGGAAGCGGAAGTCGGAAGACGGAAGTCGGAAGACGGAAGTCGGATGACGGAAGTCGGTTCTCAGTTGCTGGTAGTCGGTTGCCGTGAGTCGGTTGTCGTGCGTCGATAGCCGTGAGTCGATAGTAGTGAGTCGATAGTCGTGAGTCGATAGTCGTGAGTCGATAGTCGTGAGTCGAAAGTCGTGCTCCGATAGTCGTGAGTCGAATGTCGTGAGTCGATAGTCGTGAGTCGATAGTCGTGAGTCGATATTCGTGAGTCGATAGTCGTGAGTCGATAGTCGTGAGTCGATAGTCCTGAGTCGATAGTCGTGAGTCAGTAGTCGTGAGTCGATAGTCGTGAGTCGATAGTCGTGACTCAATAGTCGTGAGTCGATAGTCGTGAGTCGATAGTCGTGAGTCGATAGTCGTGAGTCGATAGTCGTGAGTCAATAGTCGTGAGTCGATAGTCGTGAGTCGATAGTCGTGAGTCGATAGTCGTGAGTCAATAGTCGTGAGTCGATAGTCGTGAGGCGATAGTCGTGAGTCGATAGTCGTGAGTCGATAGTCGTGAGTCGATAGTCGTGAGTCGATAGTCGTGAGTCGATAGTCGTGAGTCAATAGTCGTGAGTCGATAGTCGTGGGAGGCGGTAGTCGTGAATCGGTAGTCGGTAGTCTGTTGGGTTGTCGGTAGTCGAGAGTCGGTTGGCGTGAGTCGATAGTCGGTAGTCGGAAGGCGGTTAGCGGTTGTCGGTAGTCGTGAAGCAGTAGTCGTAAGTCGGTAGTAGTAAGTCGCAAGTCGGCAGTCAGTAGTCGATAGTCGTGAGTCGATAAACGTGAGTCGATAGTCGTGACTCAATAGTCGTGAGTCGATAGTCCTGAGTCGATAGTCGTGAGTCAGTAGTCGTGAGTCGATAGTCGTGAGTCGATAGTCGTGACTCAATAGTCGTGAGTCGATAGTCGTGAGTCGATAGTCGTGAGTCGATAGTCGTGAGTCGATAGTCGTGAGTCGATAGTCGTGAGTCGTGAGTCGATAGTCGTGAGTCGGTTGTCGGTTGTTGGTAGCCGGTAGTCGTGAATCGATAGTCGGTAGTCAGTTATCGGTTGTCGATTGTCGTGAGTCGGTAGTCGTGAGTCCGTAGTAGTAAGTCGTAAGTCGGTAGTCGGTCGTCGGTAGTCGATAGTCGTGAGTCGATAGTCGTGACTCAATAGTCGTGAGTCGATAGTCGTGAGTCGATAGTCGTGAGTCGATAGTCGTGAGTCGATAGTCGTGAGTCGATAGTCGTGAGTCAATAGTCGTGAGTCGATAGTCGTGAGGCGATAGTCGTGAGTCGATAGTCGTGAGTCGATAGTCGTGAGTCGATAGTCGTGAGTCGATAGTCGTGAGTCGATAGTCGTGAGTCAATAGTCGTGAGTCGATAGTCGTGAGGCGGTAGTCGTGAATCGGTAGTCGGTAGTCTGTTATGGGTTGTCGGTAGTCGAGATTTGGTTGGCGTGAGTCGATAGTCGGTTGTCGTAAGTCGGTTGTCGTGAGTCGGTTGTTGTGAGTCGATAGTCGTGATTCGATAGTCGTGAGTCGATAGTCGTGAGTCGATAGTCGTGAGTCGATAGTCGTTAGTCTATAGTCGTGAGTCGATAGTCGGAAAGTGGTTATCGGTTGTCGGTAGTCGTGAGTAGTCGTGAGTCGGTAGTGGTAAGTCGGAAGTCGGTAGTCGGTAGTCGATAGTTAGTGAGTCGATAAACGTGAGTCGATAGTCGAGTCGATAGCCGTGAGTCGCAAGACAGAAGTCGGAAGACGGAAGTCGGAAGACGGAAGACGGAAGTCGGTTCTCGGTTGCTGGTAGTCGGTTGTCGAGTCGGTTGTCGGTTGTTGGTAGTCGGTACTCGTGAATCGATAGTCGGTAGTCGGTTATGGGTTGTCGGTAGTCGAGAGTCGGATGGCGTTAGTCGATAGTCGGTAGTCGGAAGTCGGTTATCGGTTGTCGTAAGTCGGTTGTCGTAAGTCGGTTGTCGTGAGTCGATAGTCGTGAGTCGATAGTCGTGAGTCGATAGTTGTGAGTCGATAGTCGTGAGTCGATAGTCGTGAGTCGATAGTCGTGAGTCGAAAGTCGTGAGGCGATAGTCGTGAGTCGATAGTCGTGAGTCGGTTGTCGTGAGTCGGTTGTCGTGAGTCGGTTGTCGTGAGTCGATAGTCGTGAGTCGATAGTCGTGAGTCGATAGTCGTGAGTCGATAAACGTGAGTCGATAGTCGTGAGTCGATAGCCGTGAGTCGCAAGACGGAAGTCGGAAGACGGAATTCGGTTCTTGGTTGTCGTGAGTCGGTTGTCGTGAGTCGGTTGTCGGTTGTTGGTAGTCGGTAGTCGTGAATTGATAGTCGGTAGTCGGTTATGGGTTGTCGGTAGTCGAGAGTCGGTTGGCGTGAGTCGATAGTCGGTAGTCGGAAGGCGGTTATCGGTTGTCGGTAGTCGTGAAACAGTAGTCGTAAGTCGGTAGTAGTAAGTCGGAAGTCGGCAGTCAGTAGTCGATAGTCGTGAGTCGAAAGTCGTGAGTCGATAGTCGTGAGGCGAAAGTCGTGAGTCGATAGTCGTGATTCGATAGTCGTGAGTCGATAGTCGTGAGTCGATAGTCGTGAGTCGATAGTCGTGAGTCGATATTCGTGAGTCGATAGTCGTGAGTCGATAGTCGTGAGTCGATAGTCGTGAGTCGAAAGTCGTGAGTCGATAGTCGTGACTCAATAGTCGTGAGTCAATAGTCGTGAGTCGATAGTCGTGCGTCGATAGTCGTGAGTCGATAGTCGTGAGTCGAAAGTCGTGATTCGATAGTCGTGAGTCGATAGTCGTGAGTCGATAGTCGTGAGTCGATAGTCGTGAGTCGATAGTCGTGATTCGATAGTCGTGAGTCGATAGTCGTGAGTCGATAGTCGTGAGTCGATAGTCGTTAGTCTATAGTCGTGAATCGATAGTCGGAAAGTGGTTATCGGTTGTCGGTAGTCGTGAGTAGTCGTGAGTCGGTAGTGGTAAGTCGGAAGTCGGTAGTCGGTAGTCGATAGTTAGTGAGTCGATAAACGTGAGTCGATAGTCGTGAGTCGATAGCCGTGAGTCGCAAGACAGAAGTCGGAAGACGGAAGTCGGAAGACGGAAGACGGAAGTCGGTTCTCGGTTGCTGGTAGTCGGTTGTCGTGAGTCGGTTGTCGGTTGTTGGTAGTCGGTACTCGTGAATCGATAGTCGGTAGTCGGTTATGGGTTGTCGGTAGTCGAGAGTCGGATGGCGTTAGTCGATAGTCGGTAGTCGGAAGTCGGTTATCGGTTGTCGTAAGTCGGTTGTCGTAAGTCGGTTGTCGTGAGTCGATAGTCGTGAGTCGATAGTCGTGAGTCGATAGTTGTGAGTCGATAGTCGTGAGTCGATAGTCGTGAGTCGATAGTCGTGAGTCGAAAGTCGTGAGGCGATAGTCGTGAGTCGATAGTCGTGAGTCGGTTGTCGTGAGTCGGTTGTCGTGAGTCGGTTGTCGTGAGTCGATAGTCGTGAGTCGATAGTCGTGAGTCGATAGTCGTGAGTCGATAAACGTGAGTCGATAGTCGTGAGTCGATAGCCGTGAGTCGCAAGACGGAAGTCGGAAGACGGAAGTCGGTTCTTGGTTGTCGTGAGTCGGTTGTCGTGAGTCGGTTGTCGGTTGTTGGTAGTCGGTAGTCGTGAATTGATAGTCGGTAGTCGGTTATGGGTTGTCGGTAGTCGAGAGTCGGTTGGCGTGAGTCGATAGTCGGTAGTCGGAAGGCGGTAATCGGTTGTCGGTAGTCGTGAAACAGTAGTCGTAAGTCGGTAGTAGTAAGTCGGAAGTCGGCAGTCAGTAGTCGATAGTCGTGAGTCGATAGTCGTGAGTCGATAAACGTGAGTCGATAGTCGTGAGTCGATAGTCGTAAGTCTATAGTCATGAGTCGATAGTCGTGAGTCGATAGTCGTCAGTCGATAGTCGTGAGTCGATAGTCGTGAGTCGATATTCGTGAGTCGATAGTCGTGAGTCGATAGTCGTGAGTCGATAGTCGTGAGTCGATAGTCGTGAGTCGATAGTCGTGAGTCGGAAGAGGGAAGTCAGAAGTGGGAAGTCGGAAGACGGAAGTCGGAAGACGGAAGTCGGAAGACGGAAGTCGGTTCTTGGTTGCTGGTAGTCGGTTGTCGTGAGTCGGTGTCGTGAGTCGAAAGTCGTGATTCGATAGTCGTGAGTCGAAAGTCGTGAGTCGATAGTCGTGACTCAATAGTCGTGAGTCAATAGTCGTGAGTCGATAGTCGTGCGTCGATAGTCGTGAGTCGATAGTCGTGAGTCGAAAGTCGTGATTCGATAGTCGTGAGTCGATAGTCGTGAGTCGATAGTCGTGAGTCGATAGTCGTGAGTCGATAGTCGTGAGTCGATAGTCGTGAGTCGATAGTCGTGAGTCGATAGTCGTGAGTCGAAAGTCGTGAGTCGGAAGACGGCAGTCGGAAGTGGGAAGTCGGAAGCGGAAGTGGGAACACGGAAGACGGAAGTCGGTTCTCGGTTGCTGGTAGTCGGTTGTCGTGAGTCGGTTGTCGTGAGTCGATAGTCATGAGTCGGAATTCGAAAGTCGGTTCTCAGTTGTTGGTAGTCGGTTGTCGTAAGTCGGTTGTCGTGAGTCGGTTGTCGTGCGTCGATAGCCGTGAGTCGATAGTCGTGAGTCGATAGTTGTGAGTCGAAAGTCGTGATTCGATAGTCGTGAGTCGATAGTCGTGAGTCGAAAGTCGAAAGTCGTGAGTCGATAGTCGTGAGTCGATAGTCGTGAGTCGGTTGTCGGTTGTTGGTAGCCGGTAGTCGTGAATCGATAGTCGGTAGTCAGTTATCGGTTGTCGATTGTCGTGAGTCGGTAGTCGTGAGTCCGTAGTAGTAAGTCGTAAGTCGGTAGTCGGTCGTCGGTAGTCGATAGTCGTGAGTCGATAGTCGTGACTCAATAGTCGTGAGTCGATAGTCGTGAGTCGATAGTCGTGAGTCGATAGTCGTGAGTCGATAGTCGTGAGTCGATAGTCGTGAGTCAATAGTCGTGAGTCGATAGTCGTGAGGCGATAGTCGTGAGTCGATAGTCGTGAGTCGATAGTCGTGAGTCGATAGTCGTGAGTCGATAGTCGTGAGTCGATAGTCGTGAGTCAATAGTCGAGTCGATAGTCGTGAGGCGGTAGTCGTGAATCGGTAGTCGGTAGTCTGTTATGGGTTGTCGGTAGTCGAGAGTCGGTTGGCGTGAGTCGATAGTCGGTAGTCGGAAGGCGGTTAGCGGTTGTCGGTAGTCGTGAAACAGTAGTCGTAAGTCGGTAGTAGTAAGTCGCAAGTCGGCAGTCAGTAGTCGATAGTCGTGAGTCGATAAACGTGAGTCGATAGTCGTGACTCAATAGTCGTGAGTCGATAGTCCTGAGTCGATAGTCGTGAGTCAGTAGTCGTGAGTCGATAGTCGTGAGTCGATAGTCGTGACTCAATAGTCGTGAGTCGATAGTCGTGAGTCGATAGTCGTGAGTCGATAGTCGTGAGTCGATAGTCGTGAGTCGATAGTCGTGAGTCGATAGTCGTGTGTCGATTGTCGTGAGTCGATAGTCGTGAGTCGATAAACGTGAGTCGATAGTCGTGAGTCGATAGTCGTGTGTCGATTGTCGTAAGTCGATAGTCGTGAGTCGATAGTCGTGACTCGATAGTCGTGAGTCGATAGTCGTGAGTCGATAGTCGTGAGTCGATAGTCGTGAGTCGATAGTCGTGAGTCGATAGTCGTGAGTCGATAGTCGTGAGTCGATAGTCGTAAGTCGATAGTCGTGAGTCGATAGTCGTGAGTCGATAGTCGTGAGTCGAAAGTCGTGAGTCGATAGTCGTGAGTCGAAAGTCGTGAGTCGATAGTCGTGAGTCGATAGTCGTGAGTCGATAGTCGTGAGTCGGAAGACGGAAGTCGGAAGTGGGAAGTCGGAAGACGGAAGCGGAAGTCGGAAGACGGATTCGAAATACGGAAGTCGGAAGTCGGAAGACGTAAGTCGGAATACGGAAGACGGAAGTCAGTACTCGGTTGCTGGTAGTCGGTTGTCGTAAGTCGGTTGTCGGAGTCGGTTGTCGAGTCGATAGTCGTGATTCGATAGTCGTGAGTCGATAGTCGTGAGTCGATAGTCGTGAGTCGATAGTCGTTAGTCTATAGTCGTGAGTCGATAGTCGGAAAGTGGTTATCGGTTGTCGGTAGTCGTGAGTAGTCGTGAGTCGGTAGTGGTAAGTCGGAAGTCGGTAGTCGGTAGTCGATAGTTAGTGAGTCGATAAACGTGAGTCGATAGTCGTGAGTCGATAGCCGTGAGTCGCAAGACAGAAGTCGGAAGACGGAAGTCGGAAGACGGAAGACGGAAGTCGGTTCTCAGTTGCTGGTAGTCCGTTGTCGTGAGTCGGTTGTCGGTTGTTGGTAGTCGGTACTCGTGAATCGATAGTCGGTAGTCGGTTATGGGTTGTCGGTAGTCGAGAGTCGGATGGCGTTAGTCGATAGTCGGTAATCGGAAGTCGGTTATCGGTTGTCGTAAGTCGGTTGTCGTGAGTCGGTTGTCGTGAGTCGATAGTCGTGAGTCGATAGTCGTGAGTCGATAGTTGTGAGTCGATAGTCGTGAGTCGATAGTCGTGAGTCGATAGTCGTGAGTCGAAAGTCGTGAGGCGATAGTCGTGAGTCGATAGTCGTGAGTCGGTTGTCGTGAGTCGGTTGTCGTGAGTCGGTTGTCGTGAGTCGATAGTCGTGAGTCGATAGTCGTGAGTCGATAGTCGTGAGTCGATAAACGTGAGTCGATAGTCGTGAGTCGATAGCCGTGAGTCGCAAGACGGAAGTCGGAAGACGGAAGGCGGAAGACGGAAGTCGGAAGACGGAAGTCGGTTCTGGTTGTCGGAGTCGGTTGTCGGAGTCGGTTGTCGGTTGTTGGTAGTTGGTAGTCGTGAATTGATAGTCGGTAGTCGGTTATGGGTTGTCGGTAGTCGAGAGTCGGTTGGCGTGAGTCGATAGTCGGTAGTCGGAAGGCGGTTATCGGTTGTCGGTAGTCGTGAAACAGTAGTCGTAAGTCGGTAGTAGTAAGTCGGAAGTCGGCAGTCAGTAGTCGATAGTCGTGAGTCGATAGTCGTGAGTCGATAAACGTGAGTCGATAGTCGTGAGTCGATAGTCGTAAGTCTATAGTCATGAGTCGATAGTCGTGAGTCGATAGTCGTCAGTCGATAGTCGTGAGTCGATAGTCGTGAGTCGATATTCGTGAGTCGATAGTCGTGAGTCGATAGTCGTGAGTCGATAGTCGTGAGTCGATAGTCGTGAGTCGGAAGAGGGAAGTCGGAAGTGGGAAGTCGGAAGACGGAAGTCGGAAGACGGAAGTCGGAAGACGGAAGTCGGAAGACGGAAGTCGGAAGACGGAAGTCGGAAGACGGAAGTCGGAAGACGGAAGTCGGTTCTTGGTTGCTGGTAGTCGGTTGTCGTGAGTCGGTGTCGTGAGTCGAAAGTCGTGATTCGATAGTCGTGAGTCGAAAGTCGTGAGTCGATAGTCGTGACTCAATAGTCGTGAGTCAATAGTCGTGAGTCGATAGTCGTGCGTCGATAGTCGTGAGTCGGTTGTCGTGAGTCGATAGTCATGAGTCGGAATTCGAAAGTCGGTTCTCAGTTGTTGGTAGTCGGTTGTCGTAAGTCGGTTGTCGTGAGTCGGTTGTCGTGCGTCGATAGCCGTGAGTCGATAGTCGTGACTCAATAGTCGTGAGTCAATAGTCGTGAGTCGATAGTCGTGCGTCGATAGTCGTGAGTCGATAGTCGTGAGTCGAAAGTCGTGATTCGATAGTCGTGAGTCGATAGTCGTGAGTCGATAGTCTTGAGTCGATAGTCGTGAGTCGATAGTCGTGAGTCGATAGTCGTGAGTCGATAGTCGTGAGTCGATAGTCGTGAGTCGATAGTCGTGAGTCGATAGTCGTGAGTCGATAGTCGTGAGTCGATAGTCGTGAGTCGAAAGTCGTGATTCGGAAGACGGCAGTCGGAAGTGGGAAGTCGGAAGCGGAAGTGGGAACACGGAAGACGGAAGTCGGTTCTCGGTTGCTGGTAGTCGGTTGTCGTGAGTCGGTTGTCGTGAGTCGATAGTCATGAGTCGGAATTCGAAAGTCGGTTCTCAGTTGTTGGTAGTCGGTTGTCGTAAGTCGGTTGTCGTGAGTCGGTTGTCGTGCGTCGATAGCCGTGAGTCGATAGTCGTGAGTCGATTGTCGTGAGTCGATAGTCGTGAGTCGATAGTCGTGAGTCAATAGTCGTGAGTCGGAAGACGGAAGTCGGAAGTGAGAAGTCGGAAGACGGAAGTCGGAAGACGGAAGTCGGAAGACGGAAGTCGGTTCTTGGTTGCTGGTAGTCGGTTGTCGTGAGTCGGTTGTCGTGAGTCGATAGTCATGAGTCGGAATTCGAAAGTCGGTTCTCAGTTGTTGGTAGTCGGTTGTCGTAAGTCGGTTGTCGTGAGTCGGTTGTCGTGCGTCGATAGCCGTGAGTCGATAGTCGTGAGTCGATAGTCGTGAGTCGATAGTCCTGAGTCGAAAGTCGTGAGTCGATAGTCGTGAGGCGAAAGTCGTGAGTCGATAGTCGTGATTCGATAGTCGTGAGTCGATAGTCGTGAGTCGATAGTCGTGAGTCGATAGTCGTGAGTCGATAGTCGTGAGTCGATAGTCGTGAGTCGATAGTCGTGAGTCGATAGTCGTGAGTCGAAAGTCGTGAGTCGATAGTCGTGAGTCGATAAACGTGAGTCGATAGTCGTGAGTCGATAGCCGTGAATCGCAAGACGGAAGTCGGAAGACGGAAGGCGGAAGACGGAAGTCGGAAGACGGAAGTCGGTTCTTGGTTGTCGTGAGTCGGTTGTCGTGAGTCGGTTGTCGGTTGTTGGTAGTCGGTAGTCGTGAATTGATAGTCGGTAGTCGGTTATGGGTTGTCGGTAGTCGAGAGTCGGTTGGCGTGAGTCGATAGACGGTAGTCGGAAGGCGGTTATCGGTTGTCGGTAGTCGTGAAACAGTAGTCGTAAGTCGGTAGTAGTAAGTCGGAAGTCGGCAGTCAGTAGTCGATAGTCGATAGTCGTGAGTCGATAAACGTGAGTCGATAGTCGTGACTCAATAGTCGTGAGTCGATAGTGCTGAGTCGATAGTCGTGAGTCGGTAGTCGTGAGTCGATAGTCGTGAGTCGATAGTCGTGAGTCGATAGTCGTGAGTTGATAGTCGTGAGTCGATAGTCGTGAGTCGATAGTCGTGAGTCGATAGTCGTTAGTCGATAGTAGTGAGTCGATAGTCGTGAGTCGATAGTCGTAAGTCGATAGTCGTGAGTCGATAGTCGTGAGTCGATAGTCGTGAGTCGATAGTCGTGAGTCGAAAGTCGTGAGTCGATAGTCGTGAGTCGAAAGTCGATAGTCGTGAGTCGATAGTCGTCAGTCGATAGTCGTGAGTCGGAAGACGGAAGTCGGAAGTGGGAAGTCGGAAGACGGAAGCGAAAGTCGGAAGACGGATTCGAAAGACGGAAGTCGGAAGACGTAAGTCGGAATACGGAAGACGGAAGTCAGTTATCGGTTGCTGGTAGTCGGTTGTCGTGAGTCGATAGTCGTGAGTCGATAGTCGTTAGTCGATAGTAGTGAGTCGATAGTCGTGAGTCGATAGTCGTAAGTCGATAGTCGTGAGTCGATAGTCGTGAGTCGATAGTCGTGAGTCGATAGTCGTGAGTCGACAGTCGTGAGTCGATAGTCGTGAGTCGAAAGTCGTGAGTCGATAGTCGTGAGTCGATAGTCGTGAGTCGAAAGTCGTGAGTCGATAGTCGTGAGTCGAAAGTCGTGAGTCGATAGTCGTGAGTCGATAGTCGTGAGTCGATAGTCGTGAGTCGAAAGTCGTGAGTCGATAGTCGTGAGTCGAAAGTCGTGAGTCGATAGTCGTGAGTCGATAGTCGTGAGTCGAAAGTCATGAGTCGATTGTCGTGAGTCGAAAGTCGTGAGTCGATAGTCGTGAGTCGATAGTCGTGAGTCGATAGTGGTGAGTCGATAGTCGTTAGTCTATAGTCGTGAGTCGATAGTCGTGAGTCGATAGTCGTGAGTCGATAGTCGTGAGTCGATAGTCGTGAGTCGAAAGTCGTGAGTCAATAGTCGTGAGTCGAAAGTCGTGAGTCGATAGTCGTGAGTCGATAGTCGTGAGTCGAAAGTCGTGAGTCGATAGTCGTGAGTCGAAAGTCGTGAGTCGATAGTCGTGAGTCGATAGTCGTGAGTCGATAGTGGTGAGTCGATAGTCGTTAGTCTATAGTCGTGAGTCGATAGTCGTGAGTCGATAGTCGGAAGGTGGTTATCGGTTGTCGGTAGTCGTGAGTAGTCGTGAGTCGGTAGTAGTAAGTCGGAAGTCGGTAGTCAGTAGTCGATAGTTAGTGAGTCGATAAAATTGAGTCGATAGTCGTGAGTCAATAGCCGTGACTTGCAAGACAGAAGTCGGAAGACGGAAGTCGGAAGTCGGAAGACGGAAGTCAGAAGACGGAAGTCGGAAGACGGAAGTCGGTTCTCGGTTGCTGGTAGTCGGTTGTCGTGAGTCGGTTGTCGGTTGTTGGTAGTCGGTACTCGTGAATCGATAGTCGGTAGTCGGTTATGGGTTGTCGGAAGTCGAGAGTCGGTTGGCGTTAGTCGATAGTCGGTAGTCGGAAGTCGGTTATCGGTTGTCGTAAGTCGGTTGTCGTGAGTCGGTTGTCGTGAGTCGATAGTCGTGAGTCGATAGTTGTGAGTCGATAGTCGTGAGTCGATAGTCGTGAGTCGATAGTCGTGAGTCGAAAGTCATGAGGCGATAGTCGTGAGTCGATAGTCGTGAGTCGATTGTCGTGAGTCGGTTGTCGTGAGTCGATAGTCGTGAGTCGATAGTCGTGAGTCGGTTGTCGGTTGTTGGTAGTCGGTAGTCGTGAATTGATAGTCGGTAGTCGGTTATGGGTTGTCGGTAGTCGAGAGTCGGTTGGCGTGAGTCGATAGTCGGTAGTCGGAAGGCGGTTATCGGTTGTCGGTAGTCGTGAAACAGTAGTCGTAAGTCGGTAGTAGTAAGTCGCAAGTCGGCAGTCAGTAGTCGATAGTCGTGAGTCGATAAACGTGAGTCGATAGTCGTGAGTCGATAGTCGTGAGTCGGAAGACGGAAGTCGGAAGCGGAAGTCGGAAGACGGAAGTCGGAAGACGGAAGTCGGATGACGGAAGTCGGTTCTCGGTTGTCGTGAGTCGGTTGTCGTGAGTCGGTTGTCGGTTGTTGGTAGTCGGTAGTCGTGAATTGATAGTCGGTAGTCGGTTATGGGTTGTCGGTAGTCGAGAGTCGGTTGGCGTGAGTCGATAGTCGGTAGTCGGAAGGCGGTTATCAATTGTCGGTAGTCGTGAAACAGTAGTCGTAAGTCGGTAGTAGTAAGTCGCAAGTCGGCAGTCAGTAGTCGATAGTCGTGAGTCGATAAACGTGAGTCGATAGTCGTGAGTCGATAGTCGTGAGTCGGAAGACGGAAGTCGGAAGCGGAAGTCGGAAGACGGAAGTCGGAAGACGGAAGTCGGATGACGGAAGTCGGTTCTCGGTTGCTGGTAGTCGGTTGTCGTGAGTCGGTTGTCGTGCGTCGATAGCCGTGAGTCGATAGTAGTGAGTCGATAGTCGTGAGTCGATAGTCGTGAGTCGAAAGTCGTGCTTCGATAGTCGTGAGTCGAATGTCGTGAGTCGATAGTCGTGAGTCGATAGTCGTGAGTCGATATTCGTGAGTCGATAGTCGTGAGTCGATAGTCGTGAGTCGATAGTCGTGAGTCGATAGTCGTGAGTCGAAAGTCGAAAGTCGTGAGTCGATAGTCGTGAGTCGATAGTCGTGAGTCGGTTGTCGGTTGTTGGTAGCCGGTAGTCGTGAATCGATAGTCGGTAGTCGGTTATCGGTTGTCGATTGTCGTGAGTCGGTAGTCGTGAGTCTGTAGTAGTAAGTCGTAAGTCGGTAGTCGGTCGTCGGTAGTCGATAGTCGTGAGTCGATAGTCGTGACTCAATAGTCGTGAGTCGATAGTCGTGAGTCGATAGTCGTGAGTCGATAGTCGTGAGTCGATAGTCGTGAGTCGATAGTCGTGAGTCAATAGTCGTGAGTCGATAGTCGTGAGTCGATAGTCGTGAGTCGATAGTCGTGAGTCGGAATACGGAAGTCGGAAGTGGGAAGTCGGAAGACGGAAGTCGGAAGACGGAAGTCGGAAGACGGAAGACGGAAGACGGAAGTCGGAAGATGGAAGTCGGAAGACGGAAGACGGAAGTCGGTTCTTGGTTGCTGGTAGTCGGTTGTCGTGAGTCGGTTATCGTGAGTCGGTTGTCGTGAGTCGATAGTCATGAGTCGGAATTCGAAAGTCGGTTATCAGTTGTTGGTAGTCGGTTGTCGTAAGTCGGTTGTCGTGAGTCGGTTGTCGTGAGGTGATAGTCGTGATTCGATAGTCGTGAGTCGATAGTCGTGAGTCGATAGTCGTGAGTCGATAGTCGTGAGTCGATAGTCGTTAGTCGAAAGTAGTGAGTCGATAGTCGTGAGTCGATAAACGTGAGTCGATAGTCGTGAGTCGATAGTCGATGGAAGTCGGAAGACGGAAGGCGGAAGACGGAAGTCGGAAGACGGAAGTCGGAAGACGGAAGTCGGTTCTCGGTTGTCGTGAGTCGGTTGTCATGAGTCGGTTGTCGGTTGTTGGTAGTCGGTAGTCGTGAATCGATAGTCGGTTATGGGTTGTTGGTAGTCGAGAGTCGGTTGGCGTGAGTCGATAGTCGGTAGTCGGAAGACGGTTAGCGGTTGTCGGTAGTCGTGAAACAGTAGTCGTAAGTCGGTAGTAGTAAGTCGCAAGTCGGCAGTCAGTAGTCGATAGTCGTGAGTCGATAAACGTGAGTCGATAGTCGTGACTCAATAGTCGTGAGTCGATAGTCCTGAGTCGATAGTCGTGAGTCAGTAGTCGTGAGTCGATAGTCCTGAGTCGATAGTCGTGAGTCAGTAGTCGTGAGTCGATAGTCGTGAGTCGATAGTCGTGAGTCGATAGTCGTGAGTCGATAGTCGTGAGTCGATAGTCGTGAGTCGATAGTCGTGAGTCGATAGTCGTGTGTCGATTGTCGTGAGTCGATAGTCGTGAGTCGATAAACGTGAGTCGATAGTCGTGAGTCGATAGACGTGTGTCGATTGTCGTAAGTCGATAGTCGTGAGTCGATAGTCGTGAGTCGATAGTCGTGAGTCGGAAGACGGAAGTCGGAAGTGGGAAGTCGGAAGACGGAAGCGGAAGTCGGAAGACGGAAGACGTAAGTCGGAATACGGAAGACGGAAGTCAGTTCTCGGTTGCTGGTAGTCGGTTGTCGTAAGTCGGTTGTCGTGAGTCGGTTGTCGTGAGTCGATAGTCGTGATTCGATAGTCGTGAGTCGATAGTCGTGAGTCGATAGTCGAAAGGTGGTTATCGGTTGTCGGTAGTCGTGAGTAGTCGTGAGTCGGTAGTAGTAAGTCGGAAGTCGGTAGTCGATAGTTAGTGAGTCGATAAAATTGAGTCGATAGTCGTGAGTCAATAGCCGTGACTCGCAAGACAGAAGTCGGAAGACGGAAGTCGGAAGTCGGAAGACGGAAGTCAGAAGACGGAAGTCGGAAGACGGAAGTCGGTTCTCGGTTGCTGGTAGTCGGTTGTCGTGAGTCGATATTCGTGAGTCGATAGTCGTGAGTCGATAGCCGTGAGTCGATAGTCGTGAGTCGATAGTCGTGAGTCGATAGTGGTGAGTCGATAGTCGTTAGTCTATAGTCGTGAGTCGATAGTCGGAAGGTGGTTATCGGTTGTCGGTAGTCGTGAGTAGTCGTGAGTCGGTAGTAGTAAGTCGGAAGTCGGTAGTCGGTAGTCGATAGTTAGTGAGTCGATAAAATTGAGTCGATAGTCGTGAGTCAATAGCCGTGACTTGCAAGACAGAAGTCGGAAGACGGAAGTCGGAAGTCGGAAGACGGAAGTCAGAAGACGGAAGTCGGAAGTCGGTTCTCGGTTGCTGGTAGTCGGTTGTCGTGAGTCGGTTGTCGGTTGTTGGTAGTCGGTACTCGTGAATCGATAGTCGGTAGTCGGTTATGGGTTGTCGGTAGTCGAGAGTCGGTTGGCGTTAGTCGATAGTCGGTAGTCGGAAGTCGGTTATCGGTTGTCGTAAGTCGGTTGTCGTGAGTCGGTTGTCGTGAGTCGATAGTCGTGAGTCGATAGTTGTGAGTCGATAGTCGTGAGTCGATAGTCGTGAGTCGATAGTCGTGAGTCGATAGTCATGAGGCGATAGTCGTGAGTCGATAGTCGTGAGTCGATTGTCGTGAGTCGGTTGTCGTGAGTCGATAGTCGTGAGTCGATAGTCGTGAGTCGATAGTCGTGAGTCGATAAACGTGAGTCGATAGTCGTGAGTCGATAGCCGTGAGTCGCAAGACGGAAGTCGGAAGACGGAAGGCGGAAGACGGAAGTCGGAAGACGGAAGTCGGTTCTCGGTTGTCGTGAGTCGGTTGTCGTGAGTCGGTTGTCGGTTGTTGGTAGTCGGTAGTCGTGAATTGATAGTCGGTAGTCGGTTATGGGTTGTCGGTAGTCGAGAGTCGGTTGGCGTGAGTCGATAGTCGGTAGTCGGAAGGCGGTTATCGGTTGTCGGTAGTCGTGAAACAGTAGTCGTAAGTCGGTAGTAGTAAGTCGCAAGTCGGCAGTCAGTAGTCGATAGTCGTGAGTCGATAAACGTGAGTCGATAGTCGTGAGTCGATAGTCATGAGTCGATAGTCGAGAGTCGATAGTCGTGAGTCGATAGTCGTGAGTCGATAGTCGTGTGTCGATTGTCGTGTGTCGATAGTCGTGAGTCGATAAACGTGAGTCGATAGTCATGAGTCGATAGTCGTGAGTCGATAGACGTGAGTCGATAGTCGTGAGTCGATAGTCGTGAGTCGATAGTCGTGAGTCGATAGTCGAGAGTCGATAGTCGTGAGTCGATAGTCGTGAGTCGGAAGACGGAAGTCGGAAGCGGAAGTCGGAAGACGGAAGTCGGAAGACGGAAGTCAGATGACGGAAGTCGGTTCTGGGTTGCTGGTAGTCGGTTGTCGTGAGTCGATTGTCGTGCGTCGATAGCCGTGAGTCGATAGTAGTGAGTCGATAGTCGTGAGTCGATAGTCGTGAGTCGAAAGTCGTGCTTCGATAGTCGTGAGTCGAATGTCGTGAGTCGATAGTCGTGAGTCGATAGTCGTGAGTCGATAGTCGTGAGTCGATAGTCGTGAGTCGAAAGTCGAAAGTCGTGAGTCGATAGTTGTGAGTCGATAGTCGTGAGTCGGTTGTCGGTTGTTGGTAGCCGGTAGTCGTGAATCGATAGTCGGTAGTCGGTTATCGGTTGTCGATTGTCGTGAGTCGGTAGTCGTGAGTCTGTAGTAGTAAGTCGTAAGTCGGTAGTCGGTCGTCGGTAGTCGATAGTCGTGAGTCGATAGTCGTGACTCAATAGTCGTAAGTCGATAGTCGTGAGTCGATAGTCGTGAGTCGATAGTCGTGAGTCGATAGTCGTGAGTCGATAGTCGTGAGTCAATAGTCGTGAGTCGATAGTCGTGAGTCGATAGTCGTGAGTCGATAGTCGTGAGTTGGAATACGGAAGTCGGAAGTGGGAAGTCGGAAGACGGAAGTCGGAAGACGGAAGTCGGAAGACGGAAGTCGGACGACGGAAGTCGGTTCTTGGTTGCTGGTAGTCGGTTGTCGTGAGTCGGTTATCGTGAGTCGATAGTCATGAGTCGGAATTCGAAAGTCGGTTATCAGTTGTTGGTAGCCGGTTGTCGTAAGTCGGTTGTCGTGAGTCGGTTGTCGTGAGTCGATAGTCATGAGTCGGAATTCGAAAGTCGGTTATCAGTTGTTGGTAGTCGGTTGTCGTAAGTCGGCTGTCGTGAGTCGGTTGTCGTGAGGTGATAGTCGTGATTCGATAGTCGTGAGTCGATAGTCGTGAGTCGATAGTCGTGAGTCGATAGTCGTGAGTCGATAGTCGTGAGTCGATAGTCGTTAGTCGAATGTAGTGAGTCGATAGTCGTGAGTCGATAAACGTGAGTCGATAGTCGTGAGTCGATAGTCGATGGAAGTCGGAAGACGGAAGGCGGAAGACGGAAGTCGGAAGACGGAAGTCGGTTCTCGGTTGTCGTGAGTCGGTTGTCATGAGTCGGTTGTCGGTTGTTGGTAGTCGGTACTCGTGAATCGATAGTCGGTAGTCGGTTATGGGTTGTCGGTAGTCGAGAGTCGGATGGCGTTAGTCGATAGTCGGTAGTCGGAAGACGGTTATCGGTTGTCGTAAGTCGGTTGTCGTGAGTCGGTTGTCGTGAGTCGATAGTCGTGAGTCGATAGTCGTGAGTCGATAGGTGTGAGTCGATAGTCGTGAGTCGATAGTCGTGATTCGATAGTCGTGAGTCGAAAGTCGTGAGGCGATAGTCGTGAGTCGATAGTCGTGAGTCGATAGTCGTGAGTCGGTTGTCGTGAGTCGATAGTCGTGAGTCGATAGTCGTGAGTCGGAATACGGAAGTCGGAAGTGGGAAGTCGGAAGACGGAAGTCGGAAGACGGAAGTCGGAAGACGGAAGTCGGAAGACGGAAGTCGGACGACGGAAGTCGGTTCTTGGTTGCTGGTAGTCGGTTGTCGTGAGTCGGTTATCGTGAGTCGATAGTCATGAGTCGGAATTCGAAAGTCGGTTATCAGTTGTTGGTAGCCGGTTGTCGTAAGTCGGTTGTCGTGAGTCGGTTGTCGTGAGTCGATAGTCATGAGTCGGAATTCGAAAGTCGGTTATCAGTTGTTGGTAGTCGGTTGTCGTAAGTCGATAGTCGTGAGTCGATAGTCGTGAGTCGATAGTCGTGAGTCGATAGTCGTGTGTCGATTGTCGTGAGTCGATAGTCGTGAGTCGATAAACGTGAGTCGATAGTCGTGAGTCGATAGACGTGTGTCGATTGTCGTAAGTCGATAGTCGTGAGTCGATAGTCGTGAGTCGATAGTCGTGAGTCGATAGTCGTGAGTCGATAGTCGTGAGTCGGAAGACGGAAGTCGGAAGTGGGAAGTCGGAAGACGGAAGCGGAAGTCGGAAGACGGATTCGAAATACGGAAGTCGGAAGACGTAAGTCGGAATACGGAAGACGGAAGTCAGTTCTCGGTTGCTGGTAGTCGGTTGTCGTAAGTCGGTTGTCGTGAGTCGGTTGTCGTGAGTCGATAGTCGTGATTCGATAGTCGTGAGTCGATAGTCGTGAGTCGATAGTCTGAAGGTGGTTATCGGTTGTCGGTAGTCGTGAGTAGTCGTGAGTCGGTAGTAGTAAGTCGGAAGTCGGTAGTCGGTAGTCGATAGTTAGTGAGTCGATAAAATTGAGTCGATAGTCGTGAGTCAATAGCCGTGACTCGCAAGACAGAAGTCGGAAGACGGAAGTCGGAAGACGGAAGTCAGAAGACGGAAGTCGGAAGACGGAAGTCGGTTCTCGGTTGCTGGTAGTCGGTTGTCGTGAGTCGGTTGTCGGTTGTTGGTAGTCGGTACTCGTGAATCGATAGTCGGTAGTCGGTTATGGGTTGTCGGTAGTCGAGAGTCGGATGGCGTTAGTCGATAGTCGTTAGTCGGAAGACGGTTATCGGTTGTCGTAAGTCGGTTGTCGTGAGTCGGTTGTCGTGAGTCGATAGTCGTGAGTCGATAGTCGTGAGTCGATAGGTGTGAGTCGATAGTCGTGAGTCGATAGTCGTGAGTCGATAGTCGTGAGTCGAAAGTCGTGAGGCGATAGTCGTGAGTCGATAGTCGTGAGTCGATAGTCGTGAGTCGGTTGTCGTGAGTCGATAGTCGTGAGTCGATAGTCGTGAGTCGATAGTCGTGAGTCGATAGTCGTGAGTCGGAAGACGAATGTCGGAAGTGGGAAGTCGGAAGACGGAAGCGGAAGTCGGAAGACGGATTCGAAATACGGAAGTCGGAAGACGTAAGTCGGAATACGGAAGACGGAAGTCAGTTCTCGGTTGCTGGTAGTCGGTTGTCGTAAGTCGGTTGTCGTGAGTCGGTTGTCGTGAGTCGATAGTCGTGATTCGATAGTCGTGAGACTATAGTCGTGAGTCGATAGTCGTGAGTCGATAGTCGTTAGTCTATAGTCGTGAGTCGATAGTCGTGAGTCGATAGTCGGAAGGTGGTTATCGGTTGTCGGTAGTCGTGAGTAGTCGTGAGTCGGTAGTAGTAAGTCGGAAGTCGGTAGTCGGTAGTCGATAGTTAGTGAGTCGATAAACGTGAGTCGATAGTCGTGAGTCGATAGCCGTGAGTCGCAAGACAGAAGTCGGAAGACGGAAGTCGGAAGACGGAAGACGGAAGTCGGTTCTCGGTTGCTGGTAGTCGGTTGTCGTGAGTCGGTTGTCGGTTGTTGGTAGTCGGTACTCGTGAATCGATAGGCGGTAGTCGGTTATGGGTTGTCGGTAGTCGAGAGTCGGATGGCGTTAGTCGATAGTCGGTAGTCGGAAGTCGGTTATCGGTTGTCGTAAGTCGGTTGTCGTGAGTCGGTTGTCGTGAGTCGATAGTCGTGAGTCGATAGTCGTGAGTCGATAGTTGTGAGTCGATAGTCGTGAGTCGATAGTCGTGAGTCGATAGTCGTGAGTCGAAAGTTGTGAGGCGATAGTCGTGAGTCGATAGTCGTGAGTCGATAGTCGTGAGTCGGTTGTCGTGAGTCGCTTGTCGTGAGTCGATAGTCGTGAGTCGATAGTCGTGAGTCGATAGTCGTGAGTCGATAAACGTGAGTCGATAGTCGTGAGTCGATAGCCGTGAGTCGCAAGACGGAAGTCGGAAGACGGAAGGCGGAAGACGGAAGTCGGAAGACGGAAGTCGGTTCTTGGTTGTCGTGAGTCGGTTGTCGTGAGTCGGTTGTCGGTTGTTGGTAGTCGGTAGTCGTGAATTGATAGTCGGTAGTCGGTTATGGGTTGTCGGTAGTCGAGAGTCGGTTGGCGTAAGTCGATAGTCGGTAGTCGGAAGGCGGTTATCGGTTGTCGGTAGTCGTGAAACAGTAGTCGTAAGTCGGTAGTAGTAAGTCGGAAGTCGGCAGTCAGTAGTCGATAGTCGTGAGTCGATAGTCGTGAGTCGATAAACGTGAGTCGATAGTCGTGAGTCGATAGTCGTTCATCTATAGTCATGAGTCGATAGTCGTGACTCGATAGTCGTGAGCCGATAGTCGTGAGTCGATAGTCGTGAGTCGATAGTCGTGAGTCGATAGTCGTGAGTCGATAGTCGTGAGTCGGAAGACGGAAGTCGGAAGTGGGAAGTGGGAAGTCGGAAGACGGAAGTCGGAAGACGGAAGTCGGAAGACGGAAGTCGGAAGACGGAAGACGGAAGTCGGTTCTTGGTTACTGGTAGTCGGTTGTCGTGAGTCGGTTGTCGTGAGTCGAAAGTCGTGATTCGATAGTCGTGAGTCGAAAGTCGTGAGTCGATAGTCGTGACTCAATAGTCGTGAGTCGATAGTCGTGAGGCGATAGTCGTGAGTCGATAGTCGTGAGTCGATAGTCGTGAGTCGGTTGTCGTGAGTCGATAGTCGTGAGTCGATAGTCGTGAGTCGATAGTCGTGAGTCGATAGTCGTGAGTCGATAGTCGTGAGTCGATAGTCGTGAGTCGATAAACGTGAGTCGATAGTCGTGAGTCGATAGTCGTTAGTCTATAGTCATGAGTCGATAGTCGTGAGTCGATAGTCGTGAGTCGATAGTCGTGAGTCGATAGTCGTGAGCCGATAGTCGTGAGTCGATAGTCGTGAGTCGATAGTCGTGAGTCGATAGTCGTGAGTCGGAAGACGGAAGTCGGAAGTGGGAAGTGGGAAGTCGGAAGACGGAAGTCGGAAGACGGAAGACGGAAGTCGGTTCTTGGTTGCTGGTAGTCGGTTGTCGTGAGTCGGTTGTCGTGAGTCGAAAGTCGTGATTCGATAGTCGTGAGTCCAAAGTCGTGAGTCGATAGTCGTGACTCAATAGTCGTGAGTCGATAGTCGTGAGTCGATAGTCGTGAGTCGATAGTCGTGAGTCGAAAGTCGTGATTCGATAGTCGTGAGTCGATAGTCGTGAGTCGTTAGTCATGAGTCGGAATTCGAAAGTCGGTTCTCAGTTGTTGGTAGTCGGTTGTCGTAAGTCGGTTGTCGTGAGTCGGTTGTCGTGCGTCGATAGCCGTGAGTCGATAGTCGTGAGTCGATAGTCGTGAGTCGATAGTCGTGAGTCGATAGTCGTGAGTCGATAGTCGTGAGTCTATAGTCGTGAGTCGGAAGACGGAAGTCGGAAGTGGGAAGTCGGAAGACGGAAGTCGAAAGCGGAAGTCGGAAGACGGAAGACGGAAGTCGGTTCTCGGTTGCTGGTAGTCGGTTGTCGTGAGTCGGTTGTCGTGAGTCGATAGTCATGAGTCGGAATTCGAAAGTCGGTTCTCAGTTGTTGGTAGTCGGTTGTCGTAAGTCGGTTGTCGTGCGTCGATAGCCGTGAGTCGATAGTCGTGAGTCGATAGTCGTGAGTCGATAGTCGTGAGTCGATAGTCGTGAGTCGATAGTCGTGAGTCGGAAGACGTAAGTCGGAAGACGAAAGACGGAAGTCGGTTCTTGGTTGCTGGTAGTCGGTTGTCGTAAGTCGGTTTTCGTGAGTCGGTTGTCGTGCGTCGATAGCCGTGAGTCGATAGTCGTGAGTCGATAGTCGTGAGTCGATAGTCGTGAGTCGATAGTCGTGAGTCGATAGTCGTGAGTCGATAGTCGTGAGTCGATAGTCGTGAGTGGATAGTCGTGAGTCGGAAGACGGAAGTCGGAAGTGAGAAGTCGGAAGTCGGAAGACGTAAGTCGGAAGACGAAAGACGGAAGTCGGTTCTTGGTTGCTGGTAGTCGGTTGTCGTGAGTCGGTTGTCGTGAGTCGATAGTCATGAGTCGGAATTCGAAAGTCGGTTCTCAGTTGTTGGTAGTCGGTTGTCGTAAGTCGGTTGTCGTGAGTCGGTTGTCGTGAGTCGATAGTCGTGAGTCGATAGTCGTGAGTCGAAAGTCGTGAGTCGATAGTCGTGAGGCGAAAGTCGTGAGTCGATAGTCGTGAGTCGATAGTCGTGAGTCGATAGTCGTGAGTCGATAGTCGTGAGTCGATAGTCGTGAGTCGATAGTCGTGAGTCGATAGTCGTGAGTCGATAGTCGTGAGTCGATAGTCGTGAGTCGATAGTCGTGAGTCGATAGTCGTGAGTCGATAGTCGTGAGTCGATAGTCGTGTGTCGATTGTCGTGAGTCGATAGTCGTGAGTCGATAAACGTGACTCGATAGTCGTGAGTCGATAGTCGTGAGTCGATAGTCGTGAGTCGATAGTCGTGAGTCGATAGTCGTGAGTCGATAGTCGTGAGTCAATAGTCGTGAGTCGATAGTCGTGAGTCGATAGTCGTGATTCGATAGTCGTGAGTCGAAAGTCGTGATTCGATAGTCGTGAGTCGATAGTCGTGAGTCGATAGCCGTGAGTCGATAGTCGTGAGTCGATAGTCGTGAGTCGATAGTCGTGAGTAGATAGTCGTGAGTCGATAGTCGTGAGTCGATAGTCGTGAGTCGATAGTCGTGAGTCGGAAGACGGAAGTCGGAAGTGGGAAGTCGGAAGACGGAAGTCGGAAGCGGAAGTCGGAAGACGGAAGACGGAAGTCGGTTCTCGGTTGCTGGTAGTCGGTTGTCGTGAGTCGGTTGTCGTTAGTCGATAGTCATGAGTCGGAAGTCGAAAGTCGGTTCTCAGTTGTTGGTAGTCGGTTGTCGTAAGGCGGTTGTCGTGAGTCGGTTGTCGTGCGTCGATAGCCGTGAGTCGATAGTCGTGAGTCGATAGTCGTGAGTCGATAGTCGTCAGTCGATAGTCGTGAGTCGATAGTCGTGAGTCGATAGTCGTGAGTCGGAAGACGGAAGTCGGAAGTGTGAAGTCGGAAGACGGAAGTCGGAAGCGGAAGTCGGAAGACGGAAGACGGAAGTCGGTTCTCGGTTGCTGGTAGTCGGTTGTCGTGAGTCGGTTGTCGTGAGTCGATAGTCATGAGTCGGAATTCGAAAGTGGGTTCTCAGTTGTTGGTAGTCGGTTGTCGTAAGTCGGTTGTCGTGAGTCGGTTGTCGTGCGTCGATAGCCGTGAGTCGATAGTCGTGAGTCGATAGTCGTAAGTCGATAGTCGTGAGTCGATAGTCGTGAGTCGATAGTCGTGAGTCGATAGTCGTGAGTCGGAAGACGGAAGTCGGAAGTGAGAAGTCGGAAGTCGGAAGCGGAAGTCGGAAGACGGAAGACGGAAGTCGGTTCTCGGTTGCTGGTAGTCGGTTGTCGTGAGTCGGTTGTCGTGAGTCGATAGTCATGAGTCGGAATTCGAAAGTCGGTTCTCAGTTGTTGGTAGTCGGTTGTCGTAAGTCGGTTGTCGTAAGTCGGTTGTCGTGAGTCGCTAGTCGTGAGTCGATAGTCGGTAGTCGGAAGTCGGTTATCGGTTGTCGGTAGTCGTGAGTCGGAAGTCGGAAGGCGGTTATCGGCTGTCGATAGTCGTGAGTCGGTAGTCGTGAGTCGGTAGTAGTAAGTCGGAAGTCGGTAGTCGGTCGTCGGTAGTCGGTCGTCGGTAGTCGATAGTCGTGAGTCTATAGTCGTGAGTCGATAGTCGTGTGTCGATAGTCGTGAGTCGCTAGTCGTGAGTCGATAGTCGTGAGTCGATAGTGGTGAGTCGATAGTCGTGAGTCGATAGTCGTGAGTCGATAGTCGTGAATCGATAGTCGGTAGTCGGAAGTCGGTTATCGGTTGTCGGTAGTCGTGAGTCGGAAGTCGGAAGGCGGTTATCGGCTGTCGATAGTCGTGAGTCGAAAGTCGTGAGTCGTTAGTCGTGAGTCGAAAGTCGTGAGTCGATAGTCGTGAGTCGATAGTCGTGAGTCGATAGTCGTGAGTCGATAGTCGTGAGTCGATAGTCGTGAGTCGATAGTCGTGAGTCGAAAGTCGTGAGTCGATAGTCGTGAGTCGATAGTCGTGAGTCGGTTGTCGGTTGTTGGTAGTCGGTAGTCGTGAATGGATAGTCGGTAGTCGGTTATCGGTTGTCGGTAGTCGTGAGTCGGTTGTCGTGAGTCGATAGTCGGAAGTCGGAAGGCGGTTGTCGTGAGTCGATAGTCGAAAGGCGGAAGGCGGTTATCGGCTGTCGATAGTCGTGAGTCGGAAGTCGTGACTCCGTAGTAGTAAGTCGTAAGTCGGTAGTCGGTAGTCGGTAGTAGTAAGTCGGAAGTCGGTAGTCGGTCGTCGGTAGTCGGTCGTCGGTAGTCGATAGTCGTTAGTCTATAGTCGTGAGTCGATAGTCGTGAGTCGATAGTCGTGAGTCGAAAGTCGTGAGTCGATAGTCGTGAGTCGATAGTCGTGAGTCGATAGTCGTGAGTCGATAGTCGATAGTCGTGAGTCGATAGTCAAGAGTCGATAGTCGTGAATTGATAGTCGTGAGTCAGTTGTCGTGAGTCGATAGTCATGAGTCGGAATTCGAAAGTCGGTTCTCAGTTGTTGGTAGTCGGTTGTCGTAAGTCGGTTGTCGTGAGTCGGTTGTCGTGAGTCGATAGTTGTTTTCGCTCTTCTTAAGCCAGCTCGTAAAGACGAGATAAAAAGTATTTCAAACAAATGCTGCTGCGCTTAACCAAGACGAAAGTTAGAATGAATTTATTTTATCTCATTAGAGATGGGCGTGCCTTTTCAATATGCACGATCGTTACAAGGGTTATAGTGTGGAATACATCGTTTCTTCATATATCGATAACTTCCATTTAAATATAACATTTTTCTTCATATATCGATAACTTCAATTTAAATATAACATTCTTACAGACTTCAATTAATTAAATTTAATTAATCTACCATATTTTGGCGCAAACATACTCCCGGCCTTGGAAGTTCCTTCCAAAACCAATTAAGCTACCTCTTCAATCGGCAAAGGGCAAATCTTGTGTATGTTGCGTTTGAACAATCCTGCCTTAGTTTTGATTGTCACCACTCGTACAGCTTTATCGTTGCCAGGATGACATTCGACAACACGTCCCAACGCCCAGCGTCCTGGTGGTGTGTTGTCTTCCGCGATGAGAACATGCCATTTTCAATGTTGTTGCAGGTCAACGCCCATTTGCTGCGTTCCTGCAACAGATTTAAATACTCGTTCGACCATCGCTGCCAAAATGAATGGTGCACTGCCACAATGCGTTTCCATCGATTGGTCATTGAGAGTTTGATAATGGAGTCGTCGCATGGTTCTGTTAACGAGTTTAGCGGTCGTCCAACTAAAAAATGTCCAGGAGTTAAAGCCTCAAGATCATTCGGATCTGAAGACATCGGGTGAAGCGGTCTTGAATTCATTACCGCCTCCACTTGCGCTATAGCTGTAGACAACTCTTCGTAATTCAGTGACGCGCCATTGAAACATCGTATTATGAGTTGCTTTGCCACCTTCACAGCGCTTTCCCACAAAGCCACCAAAGTGTGGTGAGCGGGGAGGGATGAATCGAAATTGTACTCCTAAATTGCTGCAATGGTTGATGATCCGGGGCTTTTCATTCCATAACTGCTCAGCTTGTGCACCCAGCTCCCTTGCAGCTCCAACGAAGTTGGTGACGTTGTCGCATGACAGTTCCACACTGAGCCCACGTCGAGCGAAGAACCGTTTAAGTGCTGCGATGAAGGCGTTTGTGCTCAGATCTGACACCAGCTCCAGATGGCATGCCTTTGTCAGAAAGCATACAAAAACGCACAAATACACCTTAGTGGGCCTGCGTCCTCGCTGATTGTAGTGCATCCACAACGGTCCAGCAAAGTCCAATCCCGCTCGTTCGAAAGGGTGCGCACCAATTTACACTCTGTTTGCTGGTAGAGCGCCCATGATCTGGTCAGCACGTTGTGGCCGTTGACGGAAGCAGGCTATGCAGCTACGAACCGTTCTGCGAGCTACCTTTCTGGCATTGATAACCCAATATTGTTGACGCACAAAAGTACATATTGCATGTGCTCCTGCGTGCATATTACTTCGGTGTACATATTCAAACAATGCATTAATTACTACGTGCGTATTTGGTAATAATATTGGGTGTTTGACTTCGTATGGTACATTAGCTTGAGAAAGTCTACCTCCTACTCCCATGATTTCAATGCCGTCTGATATATCAAGAAATGGGCTAAGCCCCAGTATTTTTGGAGAACGGATAAGCTCACATTTTTGTAACTTAGATATTTCTTCATTAAAATGCAGATGCTGGATATTGAAAATAATGTATTTTAGTCCACCTTTAATTTCAACTGCAGTCACACCCTCAGAACTAATCAACTCAACCTTCAAAAACGCGCGCCGCTAGCGAAATATGTAAGCAAAAACTCGAGTCAATTTTGTAAAGCTGTTAACGAATTTGCATTGGCTAACTATATCTTCGTACTGCGATGAGGTGGCTGCTACAAGAGAAAATTTCGATGCTCGCTGTTCTAGTGGTTCTTCTGGACTCCGCCACCGCATTGGAGGCCACGTTTCAACCGCTAATTGCAAGAACCTTGGACCTTGCCACCATAACTCGGAATTCTTAAGGTCAGAAGTGTGCATACCCCGCGACACTATATCTGCCGGATTGAGTTTTGTGTCTACCTTATTCCAATCCTGAACACTAGACAATTCTTGTATTAATGCGACTCGATTTGCAACAAACGTAGTCCATCTACTAGCTTGCGAACTTATCCAGTTCAGTACAATCGTTGAGTCTGTGAAATATTTCGTGCTATGCACGGGAAGAGGCACACATGTTTTTATCTTGGCCATTAGCAGAGCGAGCAATTTTGCACCTTCCAGCTCTAAGCGCGGCAAAGATACTGCTCTAACTGGTGACACCTTAGACTTCGCAGTCACCAAGTTGACTGTTATACATCCATTCTTGTCGACAGCTCGTGCATATATTGCCGCGCCATAAGCTCGACAAGATGCATCTGAGAACCCATGCAACTCTAAAGTTTCCGCTTCGTTGTTAACTGGCAATACGCTTCTAGCTAACGAACATTCGTGCACAAGACTTAACTCCTTCCTATACTTTTGCCACTGGAGCGAGTAACTGGGAGGAAGCTCTTCATCCCACTCTTGCTTAAGCAACCAAAGCTCCTGCATAAATATTTTTCCCAAAATTAAAACAGGACTTAAAAATCCAAGTGGATCGAACAGTTGGGCTAGCTCTGAGAGCACTACTCTTTTTGTTATAATCGCACAGTTTTGTGCAGTGTAGGCAAAGTTAAAACGGTCCTGAATTGAATTCCAATAAATTCCAAGAGTTTTCGCAGTGTCTGTCGTTTTCAATTCTAGTGGCTCAGCACATTCAGAATTGTCTATCGTCATCCTGCAATTAGTGCGCCATTTATGGAGTTCAAAACCTCCCTTTTTAAGAAGCTCAGTTACTTCTTGTCTTAAACAATAAAGTTCGCTGATGGATTCTGCTCCGCAGAGCATGTCGTCCATATAAAAGTTTGAAAAGACAGCTGCTTTAGCCAGAGGGTACTGATTACCGAAGAGTTCCGCTAAATAATATAAACAGCGGACTGCCAAAAATGGTGCTGAGTTGGTGCCGTATGTAACCGTTTTGAGTCGAAGAACCTTTATCTCTGTCTCCCTGTGCTGACGCCATAGAATGCATTGCTAATTACAATCGTCTGAATCTACCAAAATCTGTCTGTACATCTTTGAGATATCAGCAGTTAAAGCATATCTGTAAAAACGAAAACGTGTGAGAGTTTCAAACAAATCTGGTTGCAATGTTGGCCCTACTAACATGGTTTCATTTAACCATACTCCGTTTGTAGTCTTACAAGAAGCATCGAACACAACTCTCAATTTAGTTGTCGCGCTATCTGGTCGAATCACTGGGTGATGAGGCATGATGTACTTGACGTGGCGAATCTCGTCCGTATTCACCTCTTCTAAGTGATCCAGATTGCGATACTCTTCTATGAAGTCTGTATAGTCTTTCTTCAATTCAGAATTTCTATTCAGCTTCTTTTCTAAGTTTAGAAATCTTCCTAGAGCAATGTCGTAGGACTCACCTAACTCAACCTTAGGCTCCTTGAAGGGCAACTTTACAATAATACGATTGGCTGGTGATATTTTTACTGTAGATGCAAAGTAGCTCTCACAATTTTGCTCTTCCTCACTGAACTTATTTAAAGGCTTGGGAACATCTTCCGTTTGCCAAAACTTCTCTACTAAACTATGCAACTTGTCTACCTCTTGTTTATTGATTTTTAAAGCATTACAAGTCAAAGTTGCGTTCTCATTTGGGCCGCATTCACCCACAACAATCCAGCCTAACAAGGATTTTTGCAACACAGGTTTGTTCGCTCCCATTTTGATCTGACCTGCGATAATCAATTTAAAGAATAGGTTGACTCCAATGAGCTTTGTTTTTAGCGGAATCAAACTCTGGGTCAGCCAATTTCAGCTTTCTTGGAATTAACAATCCTACCGATGTTGTGTTGACTGGCCTATACTCTGTTATTTCGGGCAAAACGCAGAACCTTTCAGTTGCTGAAAAACTCGTAACTCATGATTTAAACGTCGCGCTGACTTCTCCCAAAGTGTTTGATTTAGCGTTTCCTATTCCGTTCAGAGAGTATTGCACTGCGTCAACTCTAAGTTTTAATTTGTCAGAAAGCCTATCAGTTACAAAATTCAACTGACTTCCGGAATCAAGTACACATCTGCAGGAATGGAACTCACCACTAGCAGCCTTCACTAAAACTACTCCAGTAGCCAAGAAGCTCGATGCCTGGTTGGACAAAAGCGAACTGTGCAGCGCACTCGAACTAGCCTAATTGTTATTGCTACCTGAATCTCTCATCTCACTTGACTCTCGATGCAGCATCAAGTGGTGAGGTTTACTACAAATCGAACAACGTGAAGCTTTGCAATCCTTGGTTTGATTCCGCTTGTTGAAACACACTAGGCACAAGTTTTGGTTTTTCACCTCATGATATCGTTGTAAGGGTGTTAGCTCCTTAAATTTCGGGCACACTTTTAGCTGATGTGGACCGGAGCAACTATAGCATTGAGTCGGGAAGTTGTCCCCTGCTGTCGTTGGTAAGCTTGTGCGTTTATTTGAGCCTTTACCATACCCATGCGCAGAAATTCCTTTCCGAACGTCTCTTCCTGCTAAGTTTCGTCCTCTATTACAAATAAATTGTGACAGCAAGCTCCAAGAAGGCTGTAAGGATGTTTTCTCAGGCTGGGGTACATATCTCAGTCTCGCCAGGGTCTTTACAGAAAATTTATAAATACTAGGACTACTATGACTTTAGCAAGAGAGGCTACAAGCAGGTCATACCCTATTGGGATATGTACAGGGTATATGAGGCGCACATGGTCCACATCACGTACGTCTGCTCGTTGACCATGTGGGTTTCCACATGGATTTTTACCACCACGTGGTCCTGCTGGGGCTTACGTACATGTGTCACGCGTGCCTGGCTGACGGTTGATCGTGAGGAACGCACGTGGCCGCGGGACTTTCGCTCGCACTCTCCAAGTCGCTCGTTGGTGTATTCCACCACCCGCAACTAGTTAGAGTGCACGCCCACGCACTCCGCTTGCCAACTATCGCCCACTCACGACACCTCTCACGATCGGCCGCTGGCCGTGCAGAACGCCCGTGACCACAGGTACTTTCGCCGGCACTCCCACAGAACACGCTCACGCACCCACTCGTCACCTAACGTTCACTCACGACACGGACTGTGCGTGTGTACGCTCAGAATCGCTTACTGGCCAGCGGAGCACCGGCATGCCAGAAAAGCGCTACTCTGCGAATACACACTCACACGGGCACACACGTACACGACACTTTCACTCAAATGCTCTAGAGGGGAGAGAATTTATCACTGGGTATTTGAATAATCACGGCTGGTTTTGTTTCATTATATTAATAACAGGGGTTTATTTTATTTCAATAGCTTGTTGTTTCCTCGTATTAGTTCTTATCCTAGTTAGTCCCTGCCTTCCTGCCTACTTCGCACCATTACGTAAACTCGAAAACTGAGCTTTCAATATTTAAGTTTTACTGCTCACCTTGACTCTCCTGCGACAGGATTCATCTTCGTCAGTAAAGGTCCTTGGGCTGGCACTGAACTTATACTTGCACTTGCACTGTTTAATTCCCGGGGAGAGCTTGCTGCCGGCTCATTATGCTGTTCGCGATCGACTGTCCTGTAACCCAGTTTCGCAGCTCGCAATTCGCTGCTTGCGTTCCGCTGCTTGCCTGGCGCCGCTGCCTGTCTATGCACACGCTCTGGGTACCGAGGCACCGTTACATGGGTGCGCACTAGGCTCACGCTCTGGGTACCGAGGTACCGTAACTTGTGCGTGCGCTAGGCTCACACTCTGGGTACCGAGGTACCGTAACTTGTATGTGCACAAGCTCTGGGTACCGAGGCACCGTTACTTGTGCAGGTGTTCGACTGTGCGCCAGCTCTGGGTACCGAGGCACCGTTACTTGTGTGCGCACCAGGCTCTGGGTACCGAGGTACCGTAACTTGTGTGTGCGCTGGGCATGGGCGCCGAACGTCTGGGGTTACCCTACGTTGTGTGCCCTTTTCCTATGTTCTGCCTACGCCCCTTACTTTTTCCTATGCTTCTGCTTATATTTTAAGGAAATACTATTGGGTATATTAGGCTTAACGATATCTTATCTATAAGTTAAACCTATAAATTATGTGGCGCGCTTCATGCGGCGTCACACCCCCCTTACTTCACCGGGGTTTTGGGTGAAAAATATCTCCAGGGCTTCCGTTGACCGCTGGTCAGGTGTGCACCAGTCGCGGTCCGATTCGAGGCTTTTTTAATTTTAAATGAGTAGCTTAGTAATTTTATTATTGCTTATATAAGTCCCTACATGGTGCATGACTTGAAATTACTGGTGTTTCAAAAATCTTATCCCTTAGAGTTAGCTTAATTGACAGAAATCTGCCCACCCGATACCTGATGACGTTTGCTGGTCGAGTCCTCTTCGTGGAATGCCTTCAGGTCGGCCAAATCCCGCGCTGCGTCGCTGATTCGTCCTGACGTCTTGGAGGCGTAAGATTGTGGGCAAGGTAGGTAGCTCACGACTCGGTAAGGGGTGCCCACTTGGCGGCGAATCCGCAGACTGGAGGACTTAGTCTTCGATGCCTGGCTTCCACTCCCGGCGGCGTAAATTGTAGTACCTCTTGTTATTTGGGTACCCATCGCACATTGTGATTGTGTGTTCTGCAATGGGTGACACCTCCTCGAACTCAGCCCGTTCAGGCTGTAGAAAGGCCTCCACCTGTTCTTCAGCTGTCGCTGCTCCTGTGTCTTCTGCTCCTCCCTGCTGGCCAACCTCGTCTCGTTTCCTCGGTTGTCCCTCTGCGCCTTGCTCGTGTACTTCGTCCTGTCCCGCTGTTTCTTCTGCTCCTCTCTGTTGGCCAACCTCGTCTCGTTTCCTCGGTTGTCCCTCTGCGCCTTGCTCGTGTACTTCGTCCTGTCCCGCTGTTTCTTCTGCTCCTCTCTGCTGGCCAACCTCGTCTCGTTTCCTCGGTTGTCCTTCTCTCGTGTCCTCTCGTGCTCCTGTTGGTTCCTCTGTGCTTCGCCGGTGCTCGGTGCCTCGCTGTGTTTTCTCTGGTGTCCTGGATTGTCCCTCGCTGTCTCGTTGTCCTTCTCTCGTGTCCTCCCGTGCTCGGGGCTGCCTAAATGGATTCATCCGCCGTGCGATGGGACAAGTCGGTGGTAAGCCCGTGACCTTGTCGTTGTCTTGGGCCACCGCGTCCTCCGTCGCTTGGTGAGATGTCCCGGGCCAGGCTCGTGTCACGGCTCGTGATGGTCCATCCGCCAGTTTGATACGGATTAACGCTGCTCGCTCGTTAACCGGTGTGCTCAACCGGGCAGCCATACGCTCGCTGGTGAAATTGCGTGTGGCCCCCGTGTCGATGGTGGTATCCGTCACTACCTCCTCGATCCTGCCATGCGCGATGAGCCGGTCATTACTGCGCCTCAGCGGTGCTACTCCTGGGAACTGTGGTGTGGCGTCTCCAAGCTGTTCCCCATCGGCTGAAGACGCGCAGCATTTCCCGACGTGGGTCGCCGACAACAGTCCACCGTGCGTATACCGTGTCGACCGCAGTCCCAGCAAAATAGAATGCGCCTATTGCGACAGTCCGCCTGCATGTGCCCGGGTTGTGCGCAATTGTGACACACCCGCTGCACATCCCCCTTGGCTGCTCCTGTAGGTGCTACATGTGGAGTAACTGCTGCCGTGGTAGGGGTCAGTGCCGTCGCCGTTGCTCTGTTCGTCCCTGAAGAATTCGGGGGCTTCGGGCTATCTCTTCGCCGGTCAAACTGGTTCGTCGCTTGGCGTTGCAGCTCCTTCGTGGCCTCGTACGTTGTCACGAGTTTGCTCAGCTGAGCCAGCGTTCCAAACTCGTGACGGCGGGTGAACAGTTGATACTCCGGCGTCATATTATCATAAATCCTGTCCAGCTCCTGCTCCTGGGTATACCTGGCACGGCGCATAATCAGCCGTAGTGCCAGTGCGTAATCTCGAAATCGCTCACCTAGGCGTTGGGTGCGGCTCCGGATCTCGTCCTCCAGTCGTTGAAAATAGCGCGGGGGGAGGAAAAACTCCATGAACTCATGTTTAAACTCCTCCCAGGTGACTCGGTAGAGGCTGTTAACTCTAAACCAGACCTCGGCTTGGCCCGTTAGCACGTGTGCTACAGCATGCGGTAGTTGTTGGACATCAATGCTGTACATCTCTGCCTTCTCTTCCAGCTGCTCTATGAATCTCCAAGGGTCAGTGGCGTCGCCATTGAAGGCTACGCCCCATGTCCATACACAGTCGGCCAACTCGTATGGGTCTCTCCATTTGTGGCCCGGTCCGCTGGTTCCATTATTTGCCGGAAATGTCGCGTTGGACGCTGGAGCGTGTGGGAGGTGTCGGCTAGCAGCGCTCCTCGACGGACTCGCTGCTTGTCGAACTTCAAGACCCGGTATGGGGATGATACCCTCGGAGTCTTCTTCCATCGGCGCCGGCGAGGTGTCACGTGAGCGTGCTCCAGGTTGCCTAAGATCCGGTGTAATTGCGTTGCCTAGGCTTGTTTCCAGTTCCATCATCCGCTGCAACTGTTCCTTGCACAAGTCTCCTTGATTGGTGAAGGCGACCAAGCGACTTCGCATTTCCTCCACGGTGCCATTCGGGTCCAGGCCGAACTCCTTTAAAATGAGTTGTAGTTCGCTCTTGCGACGGAAGGCGATCCAACGTGTTCCCATGTTTTTTTTTTTTTTCTTCACTTGCTTGTCCTGCAGGATTCGATGTTGCCTGCTTGCGTGCCCGATCTCGACGGACTTCCTCGGTATTCGGCACCGAGTCTTATATTACTTGGCCTGAGTGGTGTCACCACTCAGGCTGCGCCGGCGCAAGGAAAGGTTAAGCAGTGTGAAACAAAAACCAGAAAGTCAAATTTTTGCGCAAACGTCAGTGTGCGCAGTAGTCGTAGACACGTGTACAACCTGTCCTACGAATTACATATGAAATATCTATGTTTCCTATGCCTGCCTCGATATATATATATTCTTTGAAACTGATGAACTATGCAAAACTTGTACTGTGGGTCTTGTACTCTCCTACTATACCCTGCTAAATTAGCTCTGTGGGTCTTTAATCCACTAAAAGGTGTTAAAATTCTCAAAACTAAATGTCTAGTCGTAGTAGTCCCTGCTCGGGCGCCATCTGTAAGGATGTTTTCTCAGGCTGGGGTACATATCTCAGTCTCGCCAGGGTCGTTACAGAAAATTTATAAATACTAGGACTACTATGACTTTAGCAAGAGAGGCTACAAGCAGGTCATACCCTATTGGGATATGTACAAGGTATATGAGGCGCACATGGTCCACATCACGTACGTCTGCTCGTTGACCATGTGGGTTTCCACATGGATTTTTACCACCACGTGGTCCTGCTGGGGCTTACGTACATGTGTCACGCGTGCCTGGCTGACGGTTGATCGTGACGAACGCACGTGGCCGCGGAACTTTCGCTCGCACTCTCCAAGTCGCTCGTTGGTGTATTCCACCACCCGCAACTAGTTAGAGTGCACGCCCACGCACTCCGCTTGCCAACTATCGCCCACTCACGACACCTCTCACGATCGGCCGCTGGCCGTGCAGAACGCCCGTGACCACAGGTACTTTCGCCTGCACTCCCACAAGCCGCTCGATGGTGTATTCCACCACGCCGCAAACTTGTTAGAGAACACGCTCACGCACCCACTCGTCACCTAACGTTCACTCACGACACGGACTGTGCGTGTGTACGCTCAGAATCGCTTACTGGCCAGCGGAGCACCGGCATGCCAGAAAAGCGCTACTCTGCGAATACACACTCACACGGGCACACACGTACACGACACTTTCACTCAAATGCTCTAGAGGGGAGAGAATTTATCACTGGGTATTTGAATAATCACGGCTGGTTTTGTTTCATTATATTAATAACAGGGGTTTATTTTATTTCAATAGCTTGTTGTTTCCTCGTATTAGTTCTTATCCTAGTTAGTCCCTGCCTTCCTGCCTACTTCGCACCATTACGTAAACTCGAAAACTGAGCTTTCAATATTTAAGTTTTACTGCTTACCTTGACTCTCCTGCGACAGGATTCATCTTCGTCAGTAAAGGTCCTTGGGCTGGCACTGAACTTATACTTGCACTTGCACTGTTTAATTCCCGGGGAGAGCTTGCTGCCGGCTCATTATGCTGTTCGCGATCGACTGTCCTGTAACCCAGTTTCGCAGCTCGCAATTCGCTGCTTGCGTTCCGCTGCTTGCCTGGCGCCGCTGCCTGTCTATGTACACGCTCTGGGTACCGAGGCACCGTTACATGGGTGCGCACTAGGCTCACGCTCTGGGTACCGAGGTACCGTAACTTGTGCGTGCGCTAGGCTCACACTCTGGGTACCGAGGTACCGTAACTTGTATGTGCACAAGCTCTGGGTACCGAGGCACCGTTACTTGTGCAGGTGTTCGACTGTGCGCCAGCTCTGGGTACCGAGGCACCGTTACTTGTGTGCGCACCAGGCTCTGGGTACCGAGGTACCGTAACTTGTGTGTGCGCTGGGCATGGGCGCCGAACGTCTGGGGTTACCCTACGTTGTGTGCCCTTTTCCTATGTTCTGCCTACGCCCCTTACTTTTTCCTATGCTTCTGCTTATATTTTAAGGAAATACTATTGGGTATATTAGGCTTAACGATATCTTATCTATAAGTTAAACCTATAAATTATGTGGCGCGCTTCATGCGGCGTCACAAGGCAGATGTGAGCAATCATATTCTGCTTCCCACTTTTCCAAGGACTCATCATCTAATTTTCCTCTAATAAGGTGAAAAATGATTGCCTCCAACATTTCACCTTCGCTGACCAACGATCGAAGCGATCCCAAATGTGAATTAACAGAGTCAACTAACCCACCTAAGCAATCTGCGTCAGATTGCTTGAGAGGTTTGACATTAAACAATTCGCCTACATGCGACTGTACGATTATTGCTTTGTTTTCAAACCGTTCACGCAGCAACTGTAGCGCCTTTCTATAGTTCTCAGGCGATAGTTCTAAACAGTCAATAGTTCTAAGCGGACTGGCATCTAAGCACGATTTTAAGTGTATAAATTTGGAAAGCTCATCGATCTCATTGTCTGATTCAACCAGCGTAGTGAACGCGTTAAACCAACTGGTCCATTCAATAAATTTTCCTGAAAACCTAGGTAATGTTAACTTTGGCAGTTTAGAAATGCGAGAAGCATTCATCATTGTAGAATTTGCAGCTGGGTCAGCCAATGCAACGGAATGTCTTCCTCTGTTACTTAATGCACTCAGAATTTTTGCCTTAATTTCGCAGTACAGTTCTTCTATTACTTGGCGCGTATCCCACTCAATAGTATCGTCAGTTATCTGTTCGATCGAGCTCTGAATTGTATTTAATTGCGTAAAGGTTGACTCAACTAAACTGAGGCGTGCTTCTAATTCTGCAGAAATCATTGAACTGCAGTTGCTTAATACATATTCTTTATTTCGCCTTAAAGAATTTATTAAGCTTTCCGAGACGAGTGATGTTCAGAGTCTTTACTTCGCTTCGGAGCCATCTTTTTAATGTTATTTAATGTTATAAATTTATTTATGCTCTCACGAAATTAACCCTCGAAAATCACTTATGTAGTCAAAATAAATGCTTTCTTAATTCTTAATAGCAAGCACAATCTAGAAAAGCATAAATTTCAATTGCAAACTTGAATAACTAAATCACTGTGCTTGTTATAAGAGAATGTAAGTGCATATGTACATATACCGGCTAATAATGTACAATTTTTACATCCAGCTTTTTCTGTGCACGTTTGTATGTATGTATGTACGTATATTTTGGCGTAGCACAAAAACCGCTATTTCTCTTTTCTCTTTTTTCACTCCTTTCGCTAGATGCCGGTTGAGCTAATTATTTGCCTTTCAATATTTAAGTCAAGGTTAAACGGTAATCCAATTATCTTTTGACTGAGTTTAACCTAAACCCTCAATTTTCTTGTTCTTTTTATTTAAACGCATGTACATACATCTTTATGTATGTATATGTTCAAGTGAACTAACCTTTCACAATAGACGGTATTTTCACTGCTCTCAAACTACTGTACCAACGCTCAAATCAACCACTGCACGTATATATTTAACTTTATTAATTATTATTTTTTTTTTCTTTTAAATTTAACTGCACCGAATAAGCAACATGCACTATGCCAACAATATGGTCACAATACACAAGGTACTCACAGGTTGATTCCAGCACGTACGGCTCCGCCAACTGGTGCACTTCCTGCTCCAGATTTAATTTGTCTGCTCTTCAGGTAGCAGCGGGTTGGACCTTCTCCAAGAAGTCCCTGCTCGGGCGCCAAATGTTTTCGCTCTTCTTAAGCCAGCTCGTAAAGACGAGATAAAAAGTATTTCAAACAAATGCTGCTGCGCTTAACCAAGACGAAAGTTAGAATGAATTTATTTTATCTCATTAGAGATGGGCGTGCCTCTTCAATATGCACGATCGTTACAAGGGTTATAGTGTGGAATACATCGTTTCTTCATATATCGATAACTTCCATTTAAATATAACATTTTTCTTCATATATCGATAACTTCAATTTAAATATAACATTCTTACAGACTTCAATTAATTAAATTTAATTAATCTACCATATTTTGGCGCAAACAATAGTCGTGATTCGATAGTCGTGAGTCGATAGTCGTGAGTCGATAGTCGTGAGTCGATAGTCGTGAGTCGATAGTCGTGAGTCGATAGTTGTGAGTCGAAAGTCGTGAGGCGATAGTCGTGAGTCGATAGTCGTGAGTCGATAGTGGTGAGTCGATAGTCGTTAGTCTATAGTCGTTAGTCTATAGTCGTGAGTCGATAGTCGTGAGTCGATAGTCGTGTGTCGATTGTCGTGAGTCGCTAGTCGTGAGTCGATAGTCGTAAGTCGATAGTCGTGAGTCGATAGTCGTGAGTCGATAGTCGTGAGTCGATAGTAGTGAATCGATAGTCGGTAGTCGTGAGTCGGAAGTCGGAAGGCGGTTATCGGCTGTCGATAGTCGTGAGTCGGTAGTATTAAGTCGGAAGTCGGTAGTCGGTCGTCGGTAGTCGATAGTCGTGAGTCGATAGTCGTGAGTCGATAGTCCTGAGTCGATAGTCGTGAGTCGATACTCGAGAGTCGATAGTCGTGAGTCGATAGTCGTGAGTCGATAGTCGTGAGTCGATAGTCGTGAGTCGATAGTCGTGAGTCGATAGTCGTGAGTCGAAAGTCGTGAGTCGATAGTCGTGAGTCGATGGTCGTGAGTCGGTTGTCGGTTGTTGGTAGTCGGTAGTCGTGAATCGATAGTCGGTAGTCGGTTATCGGTTGTCGGTAGTCGTGAGTCGGTTGTCGTGAGTCGATATTCGGAAGTCGGAAGGCGGTTGTCGTGAGTCGATAGTCGAAAGTCGGAAGGCGGTTATCGGCTGTCGATAGTCGTGAGTCGGAAGTCGTGAGTCCGTAGTAGTAAGTCGTAAGTCGGTAGTCGGTAGTCGGTCGTCGGTAGTCGATAGTCGTGAGTCGATAGTTGTGACTCAATAGTCGTGAGTCGATAGTCGTGAGTCGATAGTCGTGAGTCGATAGTCGTGAGTCGATAGTCGTGAGTCGATAGTCGTGAGTCGATAGTCGTGAGTCGATAGTCGTGAGTCGATAGTCGATAGTCGTGAGTCGTGAGTCGATAGTCGTGAGTCGATAGTCGTGAGTCGATAGTCATGAGTCGATAGTCGTGAGTCGATAGTCGTGAGTCGATAGTCGTGAGTCGATAGTCGTAAGTCGGAGGACGGAAGTCGGAAGTCGGAAGACGGAAGTCGGAAGACGGAATTCGGAAGACGGAAGTCGGAAGACGGAAGTCGGAAGAGGGAAGTCGGAAGACGGAAGACGGAAGTCGGTTCTCGGTTGCTGGTAGTCGGTTGTCGTGAGTCGGTTGTCGTGAGTCGATAGTCATGAGTCGGAATTCGAAAGTCGGTTCTCAGTTGTTGGTAGTCGGTTGTCGTAAGTCGGTTGTCGTGAGTCGGTTGTCGTGAGTCGATAGTCGTGAGTCGATAGTCGTGAGTCGATAGTCGTGAGTCGATAGTCGTGAGTCGATAGTCGTGAGTCGAAAGTCGTGAGTCGATAGTCGTGAGTCGAAAGTCGTGAGTCGATAGTCGTGAGTCGATAGTCGTGAGTCGATAGTCGTGAGTCGAAAAACGTGAGTCGATAGTCGTGAGTCGATAGTCGTGAGTCGATAGTCGTGAGTCGATAGTCGTGAGTCGAAAGTCGTGAGTCGATAGTCGTGAGTCGATAGTCGTGAGTCGATAGTTGTGAGTCGATAGTTGTGAGTCGATAGTCGTGAGTCGATAGTCGTGAGTCGATAGTCGTGAGTCGATAGTCGTGAGTCGATAGTCGTGAGTCGATAGTCGTGAGTCGATAGTCGTGAGTCGATAGTTGTGAGTCGATAATCATGAGTCGATAGTCGTGACTTAATAGTAGTGAGTCGATAGTCCTGAGTCGAAAGTCGTGAGTCGATAGTCGTTAGTCGATAGTCGTGAGTCGATGCTCGTGAGTCGATAGTCGTGAGTCGATAGTCGTGAGTCGATAGTCGTGAGTCGATAGTCGTGAGTCGATAGTCGTGAGTCGATAGTCGTGAGTCGATAGTCGTGAGTCAATAGTCGTGAGTCGATAGTCGTGAGTCGAAAGTCGTGAGGCGATAGTCGTGAGTCGATAGTCGTGAGTCGATAGACGTGAGTCGGTTGTCGTTAGTCGGTTGTCGTGAGTCGATAGTCGTGTGTCGATAGTCGTGAGTCGATAGTCGTGAGTCGATAGTCGTGAGTCGATAAACGTGAGTCGATAGTCGTGAGTCGATAGCCGTGAGTCGCAAGACGGAAGTCGGAAGGCGGAAGACGGAAGTCGGAAGCCGGTTCTCGGTTGTCGTGAGTCGGTTGTCGTGAGTCGGTTGTCGGTTGTTGGTAGTCGGTAGTCGTGAATCGGTAGTCGGTAGTCTGTTATGGGTTGTCGGTAGTCAAGAGTCGGTTGGCGTGAGTCGATAGTCGGTAATCGGAAGGCGGTAATCGGTTATCGGTAGTCGTGAAACAGTAGTCGTAAGTCGGTAGTAGTAAGTCGGAAGTCGGCAGTCAGTAGTCGATAGTCGTGAGTCGATAGTCGTGAGTCGATAAACGTGAGTCGATAGTCGTGAGTCGATAGTCGTGAGTCGATAGTCGTGAGTCAATAGTCGAGAGTCGATAGTCGTGAATTGATAGTCGTGAGTCGGTTGTCGTGAGTCGGTTGTCGGTTGTTGGTAGTCGGTAGTCGTGAATCGATAGTCGGTAATCGGTTATCGGTTGTCGGTAGTCGTGAGTCGGTTGTCGTGAGTCGATAGTCGGATGTCGGAAGGCGGTTGTGGTGAGTCGATATACGGAAGTGGGAAGGCGGTTATCGGCTGTCGATAGTCGTGAGTCGGTAGTCCTGAGTCGGTAGTAGTAAGTCGTAAGTCGGTAGTCGGTAGTCGGTCGTCGGTAGTCGATAGTCGTGAGTCGATAGTCGTGACTCAATAGTCTTGAGGCGATAGTCGTGAGTCGATAGTCGTGAGTCGATAGTCGAGAGTCCATAGTCGTGAATTGATGGTCGTGAGTCGGTTGTCGTGAGTCGGTTGTCGGTTGTTGGTAGTCGGTAGTCGTGAATGGATAGTCGGTAGTCGGTTATCGGTTGTCGGTAGTCGTGAGTCGATTGTCGTGAGTCGATAGTCGTGTCTCAATAGTCGTGAGTAGATAGTCGTGAGTCGATAGTCGTGAGTCGATAGTCGTGAGTCGATAGTCGTGAGTCGGAAGACGGAAGTCGGAAGTGGGAAGTTTGAAGACGGGAGTCGGAAGACGGAAGTCGGAAGACGGAAGTCGGTTCTCGGTTGCTGGTAGTCGGTTGTCGTGAGTCGGTTGTCGTGAGTCGATAGTCATGAGTCGGAATTCGAAAGTCGGTTCTCAGTTGTTAGTAGTCGGTTGTCGTAAGTCGGTTGTCGTGAGTCGTTTGTCGTGAGTCGATAGTCGTGAGTCGATAGTCGTGAGTCGATAGTCGTGAGTCGATAGTCGTGAGTCGATAGTCGTGAGTCGATAGTCGTGAGCCGATAGTCGTGAGTCGATAGTCGTGAGTCGAAAGTCGTGAGTCGATAGTCGTGAGTCGATAAAGGTGAGTCGATAGTCGTGAGTCGATAGCCGTGAGTCGCAAGACAGAAATCGGAAGACGGAAGGCGGAAGACGGAAGTCGGAAGACGGCAGTCGGTTCTCGGTTGTCGTGAGTCGGTTGTCGTGCGTCGGTTGTCGGTTGTTGGTAGTCGGTAGTCGTGAATCGATAGTCGGTAGTCGGTTATGGGTTGTCGGTAGTCGAGAGTCGGTTTGCGTGAGTCGATAGTCGGTAGTCGGAAGGCGGTTATCGGTTGACGGTAGTCGTGAAACAGTAGTCGCAAGTCGGCAGTCAGTAGTCGATAGACGTGAGTCGATAGTCGTGAGTCGATAAACGTGAGTCGATAGTCGTGACTCAATAGTCGTGAGTCGATAGTCCTGAGTCGATAGTCGTGAGTCGATAGTCGTGAGTCGATAGTCGTGAGTCGATAGTCGTGAGTCGATAGTCGTGAGTCGATAGTCGTGAGTCGATAGTCGTGAGTCGATAGTCGTGTGTCGATTGTCGTGAGTCTATAGTCGTGAGTCGATAAACGTGAGTCGATAGTCGTGAGTCGATAGTCGTGAGTCGATTGTCGTGAGTCGATAGTCGTGAGTCGATAGTCGTGAGTCGATAGTCGTGAGTCGATAGTCGAGAGTCCATAGTCGTGAATTGATAGTCGTGAGTCGGTTGTCGTGAGTCGGTTGTCGTGAGTCGGTTGTCGGTTGTTGGTAGTCGGTAGTCGTGAATCGATAGTCGGTAGTCAGTTATCGGTTGTCGGTAGTCGTGAGTCGGTTGTCGTGAGTCGATAGTCGGAAGTCGGAAGGCGGTTGTCGTGAGTCGATAGTCGGAAGTCGGAAGGCGGTTATCGGCTGTCGATAGTCGTGAGTCGGTAGTCGTGAGTCGGTAGTAGTAAGTCGTAAGTCGGTAGTCGGTCGTCGGTAGTCGATTGTCGTGAGTCGATAGTTGTGTCTCAATAGTCGTGAGTCGATAGTCGTGAGTCGGAAGACGGAAGTCGGAAGTGGGAAGTCGGAAGACGGAAGTCGGAAGACGGAAGTCGAAAGACGGAAGACGGAAGTCGGTTCTCGGTAGCTGGTAGTCGGTTGTCGTGAGTCGATAGTCATGAGTCGGAATTCGAAAGTCGGTTCTCAGTTGTTGGTAGTCGGTTGTCGTAAGTCGGTTGTCGTGAGTCGGTTGTCGTGAGTCGATAGTCGTGAGTCGATAGTCGTGAGTCGATAGTCGTGAGTCGATAGTCGTGAGTCGAAAGTCGTGAGTCGATAGTCGTGAGTCGAAAGTCGTGAGTCGATAGTCGTGAGTCGATAGTCGTGAGTCGATAGTCGTGAGTCGATAGTCGTGAGTCGATAGTCGTGAGTCGATAGTCGTGAGTCGATAGTCGTGAGTCGATAGTCGTGAGTCGATAGTCGTGAGTCGATAGTCGTGAGTCGATAGTCGTGAGTCGGAAGACGGAAGTCGGAAGACGGAAGTCGGAAGACGGAGGTCGGTCCTCGGTTGTCGTGAGTCGGTTGTCGTGAGTCGGTTGTCGTGAGTCGGTTGTCGTGAGTCGGTTGTCGTGCGTCGATAGCCGTGAGTCGATAGTCGTGAGTTGATAGTCGTGAGTCGATAGTCGTGAGTCGAAAGTCGTGAGTCGATAGTCGTGAGTCGATAGTCGTGAGTCGATAGTCGTGAGTCGATTGTCGTGAGTCGATAGTCGTGAGTCGATAGTCGTGAGTCGATAGTCGTGACTCAATAGTCGTGAGTCGATAGTCCTGAGTCGATAGTCGTGAGTCGGTAGTCGTGAGTCGATAGTCGTGAGTCGATAGTCGTGAGTCGATAGTCGTGAGTCGATAGTCGTGAGTCGATAGTCGTGAGTCGATAGTCGTGTGTCGATTGTCGTGAGTCGACAGTCGTGAGTCGATAGTCGTGAATGGATAGTCGTGAGTCGATAGTCGTTAGTCTATAGTCATGAGACGATAGTCGTGAGTCGATAGTCGTGAGTCGATAGTCGTGAGTCGATAGTCGTGTGTCGATTGTCGTGAGTCGATAGTCGTGAGTCGATAAACGTGAGTCGATAGTCATGAGTCAATAGTCGTGAGTCGATAGTCGTGAGTCGATAGTCGTGAGTCGTGAGTCGATAGTCGTGAGTCGAAAGTCGTGAGTCGATAGTCGTGAGTCGGTTGTCGTGAGTCGGTTGTCGGTTGTTGGTAGTCGGTAGTCGTGAATTGATAGTCGGTAGTCGGTTATGGGTTGTCGGTAGTCGAGAGTCGGTTGGCGTGAGTCGATAGTCGGTAGTCGGAAGGCGGTTATCGGTTGTCGGTAGTCGTGAAACAGTAGTCGTAAGTCGGTAGTAGTAAGTCGGAAGTCGGCAGTCAGTAGTCGATAGTCGTGAGTCGATAGTCGTGAGTCGATAGTCGTGAGTCGATAAACGTGAGTCGATAGTCGTGAGTCGATAGTCGTTAGTCTATAGTCATGAGTCGATAGTCGTGAGTCGATAGTCGTGAGTCGATAGTCGTGTGTCGATTGTCGTGAGTGGATAGTCGTGAGTCGATAAACGTGAGTCGATAGTCATGAGTCGATAGTCGTGAGTCGATAGTCGTGAGTCGATAGTCGTGAGTCGATAGTCGTGAGTCGATAGTCGTGAGTCGATAGTCGAGAGTCGATAGTCGTGAGTCGATAGTCGTGAGTCGGAAGACGGAAGTCGGAAGTGGGAAGTGGGAAGCGGAAGTCGGAAGACGGAAGTCGGAAGACGGAAGTCGGAAGACGGAAGTCGGTTCTCGGTTGCTGGTAGTCGGTTGTCGTGAGTCGGTTGTCGTGCGTCGATAGCCGTGAGTCGGTAGTAATGAGTCGATAGTCGTGAGTCGATAGTCGTGAGTCGAAAGTCGTGCTTCGATAGTCGTGAGTCGAAAGTCGTGAGTCGATAGTCGTGAGTCGATAGTCGTGAGTCGATATTCGTGAGTCGATAGTCGTGAGTCGATAGTCGTGAGTCGATAGTCGTGAGTCGATAGTCGTGAGTCGAAAGTCGAAAGTAGTGAGTCGATAGTCGTGAGTCGATAGTCGTGAGTCGGTTGTCGGTTGTTGGTAGCCGGTAGTCGTGAATCGAAAGTCGGTAGTCGGTTATCGGTTGTCGATAGTCGTGAGTCCGTAGTCGTGAGTCCGTAGTAGTAAGTCGTAAGTCGTTAGTCGGTCGTCGGTAGTCGATAGTCGTGAGTCGATAGTCGTGAGTCGATAGTCGTGACTCAATAGTCGTGAGTCGATAGTCGTGAGTCGATAGTCGTGAGTCGATAGTGGTGAGTCGATAGTCGTGAGTCGATAGTCGTGAGTCAATAGTCGTGAGTCGATAGTCGTGAGTCGATAGTCGTGAGTCGATAGTCGTGAGTCGGAATACGGAAGTCGGAAGTGGGAAGTGGGAAGTCGGAAGACGGAAGTCGGAAGACGGAATTCGGAAGACGGAAGTCGGAAGACGGAAGTCGGAAGACGGAAGTCGGAAGACGGAAGTCGGAAGACGGAAGTCGGAAGTCGGTTCTTGGTTGCTGGTAGCCGGTTGTCGTGAGTCGGTTGTCGTGAGTCGATAGTCATGAGTCGGAATTCGAAAGTCGGTTATCAGTTGTTGGTACTCGGTTGTCGTAAGTCGGTTGGCGTGAATCGGTTGTCGTGAGTCGATAGTCGTGATTCGATAGTCGTGAGTCGATAGTCGTGAGTCGATAGTCGTGAGTCGATAGTCGTTAGTCGATAGTCGTGAGTCGAAAGTCGTGAGTCGATAGTCGTGAGTCGATAAACGTGAGTCGATAGTCGTGAATCGATAGCCGTGAGTCGCAAGACGGAAGTCGGAAGACGGAAGGCGGAAGACGGAAGTCGGAAGTCGGTTCTCGGTTGTCGTGAGTCGGTTGTCATGAGTCGGTTGTCGGTTGTTGGTAGTCGGTAGTCGTGAATCGATAGTCGGAAGGCGGTTCGCGGTTGTCGGTAGTCGTGAAACAGTAGTCGTAAGTCTTTAGTAGTAAGTCGCAAATCGGCAGTCAGTAGTCGATAGTCGTGAGTCGATAAACGTGAGTCGATAGTCGTGACTCAATAGTCGTGAGTCGATAGTCCTGAGTCGATAGTCGTGAGTCAGTAGTCGTGAGTCGATAGTCGTGAGTCGATAGTCGTGAGTCGATAGTCGTGAGTCGATAGTCGTGTGTCGATTGTCGTGAGTCGATATTCGTGATTCGATAGTCGTGAGTCGATAGTCGTGAGTCGATAGTCGTGAGTCGATAGTCGTGAGTCGAAAGTCGAAAGTCGTGAGTCGATAGTCGTGAGTCGATAGTCGTGAGTCGGTTGTCGGTTGTTGGTAGCCGGTAGTCGTGAATCGATAGTCGGAAGTCGGTTCTCGGTTGCTGGTAGTCGGTTGCCGTGAGTCGGTTGTCGTGCGTCGATAGCCGTGAGTCGATAGTAGTGAGTCGATAGTCGTGAGTCGATAGTCGTGAGTCGAAAGTCGTGCTTCGATAGTCGTGAGTCGAAAGTCGTGAGTCGATAGTCGTGAGTCGATAGTCGTGAGTCGATATTCGTGAGTCGATAGTCGTGAGTCGATAGTCGTGAGTCGATAGTCGTGAGTCGATAGTCGTGAGTCGATAGTCGTGAGTCGATAGTCGTGAGTCGAAAGTCGAAAGTCGTGAGTCGATAGTCGTGAGTCGATAGTCGTGAGTCGGTTGTCGGTTGTTGGTAGCCGGTAGTTGTGAATCGATAGTCGGTAGTCGGTTATGGGTTGTCGATAGTCGTGAGTCGGTAGTCGTGAGTCCGTAGTAGTAAGTCGTAAGTCGGTAGTCGGTCGTCGGTAGTCGATAGTCGTGAGTCGATAGTCGTGAGTCGATAGTCGTGACTCAATAGTCGTGAGTCGATAGTCGTGAGTCGATAGTCGTGAGTCGATAGTCGTGAGTCGATAGTCGTGAGTCGATAGTCGTGAGTCGATAGTCGTGAGTCGATAGTCGTGAGTCAATAGTCGTGAGTCGATAGTCGTGAGTCGATAGTCGTGAGTCGATAGTCGTGAGTCGGAATACGGAAGTCGGAAGTGGGAAGTCGGAAGACGGAAGTCGGAAGACGGAAGTGGAAGACGGAAGTCGGAAGACGGAAGTCGGAAGGCGGAAGTCGGAAGACAGAAGTCGGAAGACGGAAGTCGGAAGTCGGTTCTTGGTTGCTGGTAGTCGGTTGTCGTGAGTCGGTTGTCGTGAGTCGATAGTCATGAGTCGGAATTCGAAAGTCGGTTATCAGTTGTTGGTAGTCAGTTGTCGTAAGTCGGTTGTCGTGAGTCGGTTGTCGTGAGTCGATAGTCGTGATTCGATAGTCGTGAGTCGATAGTCGTGAGTCGATAGTCGTGAGTCGATTGTCGTGAGTCGATAGTCGTGAGTCGAAAGTCGTGAGTCGATAGTCGTGAGTCGATAAACGTGAGTCGATAGTCGTGAGTCGATAGCCGTGAGTCGCAAGACGGAAGTCGGAAGACGGAAGGCGGAAGACGGAAGTCGGAAGACGGAAGTCGGTTCTCGGTTGTCGTGAGTCGGTTATCATGAGTCGGTTGTCGGTTGTTGGTAGTTGGTAGTCGTGAATCGATAGTCGGTAGTCGGTTATGGGTTGTCGGTTGTCGAGAGTCGGTTGGCGTGAGTCGATAGTCGGTAGTCGGAAGGCGGTTAGCGGTTGTCGGTAGTCGTGAAACAGTAGTCGTAAGTCGGTAGTAGTAAGTCGCAAGTCGGCAGTCAGTAGTCGATAGTCGTGAGTCGATAAACGTGAGTCGATAGTCGTGACTCAATAGTCGTGAGTCGATAGTCCTGAGTCGATAGTCGTGAGTCAGTAGTCGTGAGTCGATAGTCGTGACTCAATAGTCGTGAGTCGATAGTCCTGAGTCGATAGTCGTGAGTCAGTAGTCGTGAGTCGATAGTCGTGAGTCGATAGTCGTGAGTCGATAGTCGTGAGTCGATAGTCGTGAGTCGATAGTCGTGAGTCGATAGTCGTGAGTCGATAGTCGTGAGTCGATAGTCGTGAGTCGATAGTCGTGAGTCGAAAGTCGTGAGTCGATAGTCGTGAGTCGATAGTCGTGAGTCGATTGTCGTGAGTCGATAGTCGTGAGTCGATAAACGTGAGTCGATAGTCGTGAGTCGATAGTCGTGTGTCGATTGTCGTAAGTCGATAGTCGTGAGTCGATAGTCGTGACTCGATAGTCGTGAGTCGATAGTCGTGAGTCGATAGTCGTGAGTCGATAGTCGTGAGTCGATAGTCGTGAGTCGATAGTCGTGAGTCGATAGTCGTGAGTCGATAGTCGTGAGTCGATAGTCGTGAGTCGATAGTCGTGAGTCGATAGTCGTGAGTCGATAGTCGTGTGTCGATTGTCGTAAGTCGATAGTCGTGAGTCGATAGTCGTGACTCGATAGTCGTGAGTCGATAGTCGTGAGTCGATAGTCGTGAGTCGATAGTCGTGAGTCGATAGTCGTGAGTCGATAGTCGTGAGTCGATAGCCGTGAGTCGATAGTCGTGAGTCGATAGTCGTGAGTCGATAGTCGTGAGTCGATAGTCGTGAGTCGAAAGTCGTGAGTCGATAGTCGTGAGTCGAAAGTCGTGAGTCGATAGTCGTGAGTCGATAGTCGTGAGTCGGAAGACGGAAGTCGGAAGTGGGAAGTCGGAAGACGGATTCGAAATACGGAAGTCGGAAGTCGGAAGACGTAAGTCGGAATACGGAAGACGGAAGTCAGTACTCGGTTGCTGGTAGTCGGTTGTCGTAAGTCGGTTGTCGTGAGTCGGTTGTCGTGAGTCGATAGTCGTGATTCGATAGTCGTGAGTCGATAGTCGTGAGTCGATAGTCGTGAGTCGATAGTCGTTAGTCTATAGTCGTGAGTCGATAGTCGTGAGTCGATAGTCGGAAGGTGGTTATCGGTTGTCGGTAGTCGTGAGTAGTCGTGAGTCGGTAGTAGTAAGTCGGAAGTCGGTAGTCGGTAGTCGATAGTTAGTGAGTCGATAAACGTGAGTCGATAGTCGTGAGTCGATAGCCGTGAGTCGCAAGACAGAAGTCGGAAGACGGAAGTCGGAAGACGGAAGACGGAAGTCGGTTCTCGGTTGCTGGTAGTCGGTTGTCGTGAGTCGGTTGTCGGTTGTTGGTAGTCAGTACTCGTGAATCGATAGTCGGTAGTCGGTTATGGGTTGTCGGTAGTCGAGAGTCGGATGGCGTTAGTCGATAGTCGGTAGTCGGAAGTCGGTTATCGGTTGTCGTAAGTCGGTTGTCGTGAGTCGGTTGAGTCGTGAGTCGATAGTCGTGAGTCGATAGTCGTGAGTCGATAGTCGTGAGTCGATAGTCGTGAGTCGATAGTCGTGAGTCGAGTCGATAAACGTGAGTCGATAGTCGTGAGTCGATAGCCGTGAGTCGCAAGACGGAAGTCGGAAGACGGAAGGCGGAAGACGGAAGTCGGAAGACGGAAGTCGGTTCGTGGTTGTCGAGTCGGTTGTCGGAGTCGGTTGTCGGTTGTTGGTAGTCGGTAGTCGGAATTGATAGTCGGAAGTCGGTTATGGGTTGTCGGTAGTCGAGAATCGGTTGGCGTGAGTCGATAGTCGGTAGTCGGAAGGCGGTTATCGGTTGTCGGTAGTCGTGAAACAGTAGTCGTAAGTCGGTAGTAGTAAGTCGGAAGTCGGCAGTCAGTAGTCGATAGTCGTGAGTCGATAGTCGTGAGTCGATAAACGTGAGTCGATTGTCGTGAGTCGATAGTCGTAAGTCTATAGTCATGAGTCGATAGTCGTGAGCTGATAGTCGTGACTCGATAGTCGTGAGTCGATAGTGGTGAGTCGATATTCGTAAGTCGATAGTCGTGAGTCGATAGTCGTGAGTCGATAGTCGTGAGTCGATAGTCGTGAGTCGGAAGAGGGAAGTCGGAAGTGGGAAGTCGGAAGACGGAAGTCGGAAGACGGAAGTCGGAAGACGGAAGTCGGTTCTTGGTTGCTGGTAGTCGGTTGTCGTGAGTCGGTGTCGTGAGTCGAAAGTCGTGATTCGATAGTCGTGAGTCGAAAGTCGTGAGTCGATAGTCGTGACTCAATAGTCGTGAGTCGATAGTCGTGAGTCGATAGTCGTGCGTCGATAGTCGTGAGTCGATAGTCGTGAGTCGAAAGTCGTCGATGGTCGGTCGATAGTCGTGAGTCGATAGTCGTGAGTCGATAGTCGTGAGTCGATAGTCGTGAGTCGATAGTCGTGAGTCGATAGTCGTGAGTCGATAGTCGTGAGTCGATAGTCGTGAGTCGATAGTCGTGAGTCGATAGTCGTGAGTCGAAAGTCGTGAGTCGGAAGACGGCAGTCGGAAGTGGGAAGTCGGAAGCGGAAGTGGGAACACGGAAGACGGAAGTCGGTTCTCGGTTGCTGGTAGTCGGTTGTCGTGAGTCGGTTGTCGTGAGTCGATAGTCATGAGTCGGAATTCGAAAGTCGGTTCTCAGTTGTTGGTAGTCGGTTGTCGTAAGTCGGTTGTCGTGAGTCGGTTGTCGTGCGTCGATAGCCGTGAGTCGAAAGTCGTGAGTCGATAGTCGTGAGTCGATAAACGTGAGTCGATAGTCGTGAGTCGATAGCCTTGAGTCGCAAGACGGAAGTCGGGAGGCGGAAGACGGAAGTCGTAGACGGAAGTCGGTTCTCGGTTGGCGTGAGTCGGTTGTCGTGAGTCGGTTGTCGGTTGTTGGTAGTCGGTAGTCGTGAATCGATAGTCGGTAGTCGGTTATGGGTTATCGGTAGTCGAGAGTCGGTTGGCGTGAGTCGATAGTCGGTAGTCGGAAGGCGGTTATCGGTTGTTGGTAGTCGTGAAACAGTAGTCGTAAGTCGGTAGTAGTAAGTCGAAAGTCGGCAGTCAGTAGTCGATAGTCGTGAGTCGATAGTCGTGAGTCGATAAACGTGAGTCGATAGTCGTGACTCAATAGTCGTGAGTCGATAGTCGTGAGTCGATAGTCGTGAGACGGTAGTCGTGAGTCGATAGTCGTGAGTCGATAGTCGTGAGTCGATAGTCGTGAGTTGATAGTCGTGAGTCGATAGTCGTGAGTCGATAGTCGTGAGTCGATAGTCGTTAGTCGATAGTAGTGAGTCGATAGTCGTGAGTCGATAGTCGTGAGTCAATAGTCGTGAGTCGATAGTCGTGAGGCGAAAGTCGTGAGTCGATAGTCGTGAGTCGATAGTCGTGAGTCGATAGTCGTGAGTCGATAGTCGTGAGTCGATAGTCGTGAGTCGATAGTCGTGAGTCGAAAGTCGAAAGTCGTGAGTCGATAGTCGTGAGTCGATAGTCGTGAGTCGGTTGTCGGTTGTTGGTAGCCGGTAGTCGTGAATCGATAGTCGGTAGTCAGTTATCGGTTGTCGATTGTCGTGAGTCGGTAGTCGTGAGTCCGTAGTAGTAAGTCGTAAGTCGGTAGTCGGTCGTCGGTAGTCGATAGTCGTGAGTCGATAGTCGTGACTCAATAGTCGTGAGTCGATAGTCGTGAGTCGATAGTCGTGAGTCGATAGTCGTGAGTCGATAGTCGTGAGTCGATAGTCGTGAGTCAATAGTCGTGAGTCGATAGTCGTGAGGCGATAGTCTGAGTCGATAGTCGTGAGTCGATAGTCGTGAGTCGATAGTCGTGAGTCGATAGTCGTGAGTCGATAGTCGTGAGTCGATAGTCGTGAGTCAATAGTCGTGAGTCGATAGTCGTGAGGCGGTAGTCGTGAATCGGTAGTCGGTAGTCTGTTATGGGTTGTCGGTAGTCGAGAGTCGGTTGGCGTGAGTCGATAGTCGGTAGTCGGAAGGCGGTTAGCGGTTGTCGGTAGTCGTGAAACAGTAGTCGTAAGTCGGTAGTAGTAAGTCGCAAGTCGGCAGTCAGTAGTCGATAGTCGTGAGTCGATAAACGTGAGTCGATAGTCGTGACTCAATAGTCGTGAGTCGATAGTCCTGAGTCGATAGTCGTGAGTCAGTAGTCGTGAGTCGATAGTCGTGAGTCGATAGTCGTGAGTCGATAGTCGTGAGTCGATAGTCGTGAGTCGATAGTCGTGAGTCGATAGTCGTGAGTCGATAGTCGTGTATCGATTGTCGTGAGTCGATAGTCGTGAGTCGATAAACGTGAGTCGATAGTCGTGAGTCGATAGTCGTGTGTCGATTGTCGTAAGTCGATAGTCGTGAGTCGATAGTCGTGACTCGATAGTCGTGAGTCGATAGTCGTGAGTCGATAGTCGTGAGTCGATAGTCGTGAGTCGATAGTCGGGAGTCGATAGTCGTGAGTCGATAGTCGTCAGTCGATAGTCGTGAGTCGATAGTCGTGAGTCGAAAGTCGTGAGTCGATAGTCGTGAGTCGATAGTCGTGAGTCGATAGTCGTGAGTCGGTAGACAGAAGTCGGAAGTGGGAAGTCGGAAGACGGAAGCGGAAGTCGGAAGACGGATTCGAAATACGGAAGTCGGAAGTCGGAAGACGTACGTCGGAATACGGAAGACGGAAGTCAGTACTCGGTTGCTGGTAGTCGGTTGTCGTGAGTCGGTGTCGTGAGTCGAAAGTCGTGATTCGATAGTCGTGAGTCGAAAGTCGTGAGTCGATAGTCGTGACTCAATAGTCGTGAGTCAATAGTCGTGAGTCGATAGTCGTGCGTCGATAGTCGTGAGTCGATAGTCGTGAGTCGAAAGTCGTGATTCGATAGCCGTGAGTCGATAGTCGTGAGTCGATAGTCGTGAGTCGATAGTCGTGAGTCGATAGTCTTGAGTCGATAGTCGTGAGTCGATAGTCGTGAGTCGATAGTGGTGAGTCGATAGTCGTGAGTCGATAGTCGTGAGTCGAAAGTCGTGAGTCGGAAGACGGCAGTCGGAAGTGGGAAGTCGGAAGCGGAAGTGGGAACACGGAAGACGGAAGTCGTTTCTCGGTTGCTGGTAGTCGGTTGTCTGAGTCGGTTGTCGAGTCGATAGTCATGAGTCGGAATTCGAAAGTCGGTTCTCAGTTGTTGGTTGTCGTAAGTCGGTTGTCGTGAGTCGGTTGTCGTGCGTCGATAGTCGTGAGTCGATAGTCGTGAGTCAATAGTCGTGAGTCGGAAGACGGAAGTCGGAAGTGAGAAGTCGGAAGACGGAAGTCGGAAGACGGAAGTCGGAAGACGGAAGTCGGTTCTTGGTTGCTGGTAGTCGGTTGTCGTGAGTCGGTTGTCGTGAGTCGATAGTCATGAGTCGGAATTCGAAAGTCGGTTCTCAGTTGTTGGTAGTCGGTTGTCGTAAGTCGGTTGTCGTGAGTCGGTTGTCGTGCGTCGATAGCCGTGAGTCGATAGTCGTGAGTCGATAGTCGTGAGTCGATAGTCGTGAGTCGATAGTCGTGAGTCGATAAACGTGAGTCGATAGTCGTGAGTCGATAGCCGTGAGTCGCAAGACGGAAGTCGGAAGACGGAAGGGGGAAGACGGAAGTCGGAAGACGGAAGTCGGTTCGTGGTTGTCGTGAGTCGGTTGTCGTGAGTCGGTTGTCGGTTGTTGGTAGTCGGTAGTCGTGAATTGATAGTCGGTAGTCGGTTATGGGTTGTCGGTAGTCGAGAATCGGTTGGCGTGAGTCGATAGTCGGTAGTCGGAAGGCGGTTATCGGTTGTCGTAAGTCGGTTGTCGTGAGTCGGTTGTCGTGAGTCGATAGTCGTGAGTCGATAGTCGTGAGTCGATAGTCGTGAGTCGATAGTCGTGAGTCGATAAACGTGAGTCGATAGTCGTGAGTCGATAGCCGTGAGTCGCAAGACGGAAGTCGGAAGACGGAAGGCGGAAGACGGAAGTCGGAAGACGGAAGTCGGTTCGTGGTTGTCGTGAGTCGGTTGTCGTGAGTCGGTTGTCGGTTGTTGGTAGTCGTGAAACAGTAGTCGTAAGTCGGTAGTAGTAAGTCGGAAGTCGACAGTCAGTAGTCGATAGTCGTGAGTCGATAGTCGTGAGTCGATAAACGTGAGTCGATTGTCGTGAGTCGATAGTCGTAAGTCTATAGTCATGAGTCGATAGTCGTGAGCTGATAGTCGTGAGTCGATAGTCGTGAGTCGATAGTGGTGAGTCGATATTCGTGAGTCGATAGTCGTGAGTCGATAGTCGTGAGTCGATAGTCGTGAGTCGGAAGAGGGAAGTCGGAAGAGGGAAGTCGGAAGTGGGAAGTCGGAAGACGGAAGTCGGAAGACGGAAGTCGGAAGACGGAAGTCGGAAGACGGAAGTCGGTTCTTGGTTGCTGGTAGTCGGTTGTCGTGAGTCGGTGTCGTGAGTCGAAAGTCGTGATTCGATAGTCGTGAGTCGAAAGTCGTGAGTCGATAGTCGTGACTCAATAGTCGTGAGTCGATAGTCGTGAGTCGATAGTCGTGCGTCGATAGTCGTGAGTCGATAGTCGTGAGTCGAAAGTCGTGATTCGATAGTCGTGAGTCGATAGTCGTGAGTCGATAGTCGTGAGTCGATAGTCGTGAGTCGATAGTCGTGAGTCGATAGTCGTGAGTCGATAGTCGTGAGTCGATAGTCGTGAGTCGATAGTCGTGAGTCGATAGTCGTGAGTCGAAAGTCGTGAGTCGGAAGACGGCAGTCGGAAGTGGGAAGTCGGAAGCGGAAGTGGGAACACGGAAGACGGAAGTCGGTTCTCGGTTGCTGGTAGTCGGTTGTCGTGAGTCGGTTGTCGTGATTCGATAGTCATGAGTCGGAATTCGAAAGTCGGTTCTCAGTTGTTGGTAGTCGGTTGTCGTAAGTCGGTTGTCGTGAGTCGGTTGTCGTGCGTCGATAGCCGTGAGTCGATAGTCGTGAGTCGATTGTCGTGAGTCGATAGTCGTGAGTCGATAGTCGTGAGTCGATAGTCGTGAGTCAATAGTCGTGAGTCGGAAGACGGAAGTCGGAAGTGAGAAGTCGGAAGACGGAAGTCGGAAGACGGAAGTCGGTTCTTGGTTGCTGGTAGTCGGTTGTCGTGAGTCGGTTGTCGTGCGTCGATAGCCGTGAGTCGATAGTCGTGAGTCGATAGTCGTGAGTCGATAGTCGTGAGTCGAAAGTCGTGAGTCGATAGTCGTCAGGCGAAAGTCGTGAGTCGATAGTCGTGATTCGATAGTCGTGAGTCGATAGTCGTGAGTCGATAGTCGTGAGTCGATAGTCGTGAGTCGATAGTCGTGAGTCGATAGTCGTGAGTCGATAGTCGTGAGTCGAAAGTCGTGAGTCGATAGTCGTGAGTCGATAAACGTGAGTCGATAGTCGTGAGTCGATAGCCTTGAGTCGCAAGATGGAAGTCGGGAGGCGGAAGACGGAAGTCGGTAGACGGAATTCGGTTCTCGGTTGGCGTGAGTCAGTTGTCGTGAGTCGGTTGTCGGTTGTTGGTAGTCGGTAGTCGTGAATCGATAGTCGGTAGTCGGTTATGGGTTATCGGTAGTCGAGAGTCGGTTGGCGTGAGTCGATAGTCGATAGTCGGAAGGCGGTTATCGGTTGTTGGTAGTCGTGAAACAGTAGTCGTAAGTCGGTAGTAGTAAGTCGAAAGTCGGCAGTCAGTAGTCGATAGTCGTGAGTCGATAGTCGTGAGTCGATAGTCGTGAGTCGATAGTCGTGAGTTGATAGTCGTGAGTCGATAGTCGTGAGTCGATAGTCGTGAGTCGATAGTCGTTAGTCGATAGTAGTGAGTCGATAGTCGTGAGTCAATAGTCGTGAGTCGATAGTCGTGAGGCGATAGTCGTGAGTCGATAGTCGTGAGTCGATAGTCGTGAGTCGATAGTCGTGAGTCGATAGTCGTGAGTCGATAGTCGTGAGTCGATAGTCGTGAGTTGATAGTCGTGAGTCGATAGTCGTGAGTCGATAGTCGTGAGTCGATAGTCGTTAGTCGATAGTAGTGAGTCGATAGTCGTGAGTCGATAGTCGTGAGTCAATAGTCGTGAGTCGATAGTCGTGAGGCGAAAGTCGTGAGTCGATAGTCGTGAGTCGATAGTCGTGAGTCGATAGTCGTGAGTCGATAGTCGTGAGTCGATAGTCGTGAGTCGATAGTCGTGAGTCGAAAGTCGAAAGTCGTGAGTCGATAGTCGTGAGTCGATAGTCGTGAGTCGGTTGTCGGTTGTTGGTAGCCGGTAGTCGTGAATCGATAGTCGGCAGTCAGTTATCGGTTGTCGATTGTCGTGAGTCGGTAGTCGTGAGTCCGTAGTAGTAAGTCGTAAGTCGGTAGTCGGTCGTCGGTAGTCGATAGTCGTGAGTCGATAGTCGTGACTCAATAGTCGTGAGTCGATAGTCGTGAGTCGATAGTCGTGAGTCGATAGTCGTGAGTCGATAGTCGTGAGTCGATAGTCGTGAGTCGATAGTCGTGAGTCGATAGTCGTGAGTCAATAGTCGTGAGTCGATAGTCGTGAGGCGGTAGTCGTGAATCGCTAGTCGGTAGTCTGTTATGGGTTGTCGGTAGTCGAGAGTCGGTTGGCGTGAGTCGATAGTCGGTAGTCGGAAGGCGGTTAGCGGTTGTCGGTAGTCGTGAAACAGTAGTCGTAAGTCGGTAGTAGTAAGTCGCAAGTCGGCAGTCAGTAGTCGATAGTCGTGAGTCGATAAACGTGAGTCGATAGTCGTGACTCAATAGTCGTGAGTCGATAGTCCTGAGTCGATAGTCGTGAGTCAGTAGTCGTGAGTCGATAGTCGTGAGTCGATAGTCGTGAGTCGATAGTCGTGAGTCGATAGTCGTGAGTCGATAGTCGTGAGTCGATAGTCGTGAGTCGATAGTCGTGAGTCGATAGTCGTGTGTCGATTGTCGTGAGTCGATAGTCGTGAGTCGATAAACGTGAGTCGATAGTCGGAGTCGATAGTCGGTGTCGATTGTCGTAAGTCGATAGTCGTGAGTCGATAGTCGTGACTCGATAGTCGTGAGTCGATAGTCGTGAGTCGATAGTCGTGAGTCGATAGTCGTGAGTCGATAGTCGTGAGTCGATAGTCGTCAGTCGATAGTCGTGAGTCGATAGTCGTGAGTCGAAAGTCGTGAGTCGATAGTCGTGAGTCGATAGTCGTGAGTCGATAGTCGTGAGTCGGTAGACAGAAGTCGGAAGTGGGAATTCGGAAGACGGAAGCGGAAGTCGGAAGACGGATTCGAAATACGGAAGTCGGAAGTCGGAAGACGTACGTCGGAATACGGAAGACGGAAGTCAGTACTCGGTTGCTGGTAGTCGGTTGTCGTAAGTCGGTTGTCGTGAGTCGGTTGTTGTGAGTCGATAGTCGTGATTCGATAGTCGTGAGTCGATAGTCGTGAGTCGATAGTCGTGAGTCGATAGTCGTTAGTCTATAGTCGTGAATCGATAGTCGTGAGTCGATAGTTGGAAGGTGGTTATCGGTTGTCGGTAGTCGTGAGTAGTCGTGAGTCGGTAGTAGTAAGTCGGAAGTCGGTAGTCGGTAGTCGATAGTTAGTGAGTCGATAAACGTGAGTCGATAGTCGTGAGTCGATAGCCGTGAGTCGCAAGACAGAAGTCGGAAGACGGAAGTCGGTTCTCGGTTGCTGGTAGTCGGTTGTCGTGAGTCGGTTGTCGGTTGTTGGTAGTCGGTACTCGTGAATCGATAGTCGGTAGTCGGTTATGGGTTGTCGGTAGTCGAGAGTCGGATGGCGTTAGTCGATAATCGGTAGTCGGAAGTCGGTTATCGGTTGTCGTAAGTCGGTTGTCGTGAGTCGGTTGTCGTGAGTCGATAGTCGTGAGTCGATAGTCGTGAGTCGATAGTTGTGAGTCGATAGTCGTGAGTCGATAGTCGTGAGTCGATAGTCGTGAGTCGAAAGTCGTGAGGCGATAGTCGTGAGTCGATAGTCGTGAGTCGATAGTCGTGAGTCGGTTGTCGTGAGTCGGTTGTCGTGAGTCGATAGTCGTGAGTCGATAGTCGTGAGTCGATAGTCGTGAGTCGATAAACGTGAGTCGATAGTCGTGAGTCGATAGCCGTGAGTCGCAAGACGGAAGTCGGAAGACGGAAGGCGGAAGACGGAAGTCGGAAGACGGAAGTCGGTTCTTGGTTGTCGTGAGTCGGTTGTCGTGAGTCGGTTGTCGGTTGTTGGTAGTCGGTAGTCGTGAATTGATAGTCGGTAGTCGGTTATGGGTTGTCGGTAGTCGAGAGTCGGTTGGCGTGAGTCGATAGTCGGTAGTCGGAAGGCGGTTATCGGTTGTCGGTAGTCGTGAAACAGTAGTCGTAAGTCGGTAGTAGTAAGTCGGAAGTCTGCAGTCAGTAGTCGATAGTCGTGAGTCGATAGTCGTGAGTCGATAAACGTGAGTCGATAGTCGTGAGTCGATAGTCGTAAGTCTATAGTCATGAGTCGATAGTCGTGAGTCGATAGTCGTGAGTCGATAGTCTTGAGTCGATAGTCGTGAGTCGATATTCGTGAGTCGATAGTCGTGAGTCGATATTCGTGAGTCGATAGTCGTGAGTCGATAGTCGTGAGTCGATAGTCGTGAGTCAATAGTCGTGAGTCAATAGTCGTGAGTCGATAGTCGTGCGTCGATAGTCGTGAGTCGATAGTCGTGAGTCGAAAGTCGTGATTCGATAGTCGTGAGTCGATAGTCGTGATTCGATAGTCGTGAGTCGATAGTCGTGAGTCGATAGTCTTGAGTCGATAGTCGTGAGTCGATAGTCGTGAGTCGATAGTCGTGAGTCGATAGTCGTGAGTCGATAGTCGTGAGTCGAAAGTCGTGAGTCGGAAGACGGCAGTCGGAAGTGGGAAGTCGGAAGCGGAAGTGGGAACACGGAAGACGGAAGTCGGTTCTCGGTTGCTGGTAGTCGGTTGTCGTGAGTCGGTTGTCGTGAGTCGATAGTCATGAGTCGGAATTCGAAAGTCGGTTCTCAGTTGTTGGTTGTCGTAAGTCGGTTGTCGTGAGTCGGTTGTCGTGCGTCGATAGTCGTGAGTCGATAGTCGTGAGTCAATAGTCGTGAGTCGGAAGACGGAAGTCGGAAGTGAGAAGTCGGAAGACGGAAGTCGGAAGACGGAAGTCGGAAGACGGAAGTCGGAAGACGGAAGTCGGTTCTTGGTTGCTGGTAGTCGGTTGTCGTGAATCGATAGTCATGAGTCGGAATTCGAAAGTCGGTTCTCAGTTGTTGGTAGTCGGTTGTCGTAAGTCGGTTGTCGTGAGTCGGTTGTCGTGCGTCGATAGCCGTGAGTCGATAGTCGTGAGTCGATAGGCGTGAGTCGATAGTCGTGAGTCGAAAGTCGTGAGTCGATAGTCGTGAGGCGAAAGTCGTGAGTCGATAGTCGTGATTCGATAGTCGTGAGTCGATAGTCGTGAGTCGATAGTCGTGAGTCGATAGTCGTGAGTCGATAGTCGTGAGTCGATAGTCGTGAGTCGATAGTCGTGAGTCGATAGTCGTGAGTCGAAAGTCGTGAGTCGATAGTCGTGACTCGATAAACGTGAGTCGATAGCCGTGAGTCGATAGCCTTGAGTCGCAAGACGGAAGTCGGGAGGCGGAAGACGGAAGTCGGTAGACGGAAGTCGGTTCTCGGTTGGCGTGAGTCGGTTGTCGTGAGTCGGTTGTCGGTTGCTGGTAGTCGGTTGTCGTGAGTCGGCTGTCGTGAGTCGATAGTCATTAGTCGGAATTCGAAAGTCGGTTATCAGTTGTTGGTAGTCGGTTGTCGTAAGTCGGTTGTCGTGAGTCGGTTGTCGTGAGTCGATAGTCGTGAGTCGATAGTCGTGAGTCAATAGTCGTGAGTCGATAGTCGTGAGTCGATAGTCGTGAGTCGATATTCGTGAGTCGATAGTCGTGAGTCGATAGTCGTGAGTCGATAGTCGTGAGTCGATAGTCGTGAGTCGATAGTGGTGAGTCGATAGTCGTTAGTCTATAGTCGTGAGTCGATAGTCGTGAGTCGATAGTCGGAAGGTGGTTATCGGTTGTCGGTAGTCGTGAGTAGTCGTGAGTCGGTAGTAGTAAGTCGGAAGTCGGTAGTCGGTAGTCGATAGTTAGTGAGTCGATAAAATTGAGTCGATAGTCGTGAGTCAATAGCCGTGACTCGCAAGACAGAAGTCGGAAGACGGAAGTCGGAAGTCGGAAGTCAGAAGACGGAAGTCGGAAGACGGAAGTCGGTTCTCGGTTGCTGGTAGTCGGTTGTCGTGAGTCGGTTGTCGGTTGTTGGTAGTCGGTACTCGTGAATCGATAGTCGGTAGTCGATTATGGGTTGTCGGTAGTCGAGAGTCGGTTGTCGTTAGTCGATAGTCGGTAGTCGGAAGTCGGTTATATGTTGTCGTAAGTCGGTTGTCGTGAGTCGGTTGTCGTGAGTCGATAGTCGTGAGTCGATAGTTGTGAGTCGATAGTCGTGAGTCGATAGTCGTGAGTCGATAGTCGTGAGTCGAAAGTCATGAGGCGATAGTCGTGAGTCGATAGTCGTGAGTCGATAGTCGTAAGTCGGTTGTCGTGAGTCGATAGTCGTGAGTCGATAGTCGTGAGTCGATAGTCGTGAGTCGATAAACGTGAGTCGATAGTCGTGAGTCGATAGCCGTGAGTCGCAAGACGGAAGTCGGAAGACGGAAGGCGGAAGACGGAAGTCGGAAGACGGAAGTCGGTCCTCGGTTGTCGTGAGTCGGTTGTTGGCAGTCGGTAGTCGTGAATTGATAGTCGGTAGTCGGTTATGGGTTGTCGGTAGTCGAGAGTCGGTTGGCGTGAGTCGATAGTCGGTAGTCGGAAGGCGGTTATCGGTTGTCAGTAGTCGTGAAACAGTAGTCGTAAGTCGGTAGTAGTAAGTCGCAAGTCGGCAGTCAGTAGTCGATAGTCGTGAGTCGATAGTCGTGAGTCGATAAACGTGAGTCGATAGTCGTGAGTCGATAGTCGTGAGTCGATAGTCGGGAGTCGATAGTCGTGAGTCGATAGTCGTGTGTCGATTGTCTTGAGTCGATAGTAGTGAGTCGATAAACGTGAGTCGATAGTCATGAGTCGATAGTCGTGAGTCGATAGTCGTGAGTCGATAGTCGTGAGTCGATAGTCGTGAGTCGATTGTCGTGAGTCGATAGTCGAGAGTCGATAGTCGTGAGTCGATAGTCGTGAGTCGGAAGACGGAAGTCGGAAGCGGAAGTCGGAAGTCGGAAGACGGAAGTCGGATGACGGAAGTCGGTTCTCGGTTGCTGGTAGTCGGTTGTCGTGAGTCGGTTGTCGTGCGTCGATAGCCGTGAGTCGATAGTAGTGAGTCGATAGTCGTGAGTCGATAGTCGTGAGTCGAAAGTCGTGCTTCGATAGTCGTGAGTCGAATGTCGTGAGTCGATATTCGTGAGTCGATAGTCGTGAGTCGATAGTCGTGAGTCGATAGTCGTGAGTCGATAGTCGTGAGTCGATAGTCGTGAGTCGATAGTCGTGAGTCGAAAGTCGAAAGTCGTGAGTCGATAGTCGTGAGTCGATAGTCGTGAGTCGGTTGTCGGTTGTTGGTAGCCGGTAGTCGTGAATCGATAGTCGGTAGTCGGTTATCGGTTGTCGATTGTCGTGAGTCGGTAGTCGTGAGTCCGTAGTAGTAAGTCGTAAGTCGGTACTCGGTCGTCGGTAGTCGATAATCGTGAGTCGATAGTCGTGACTCAATAGTCGTGAGTCGATAGTCGTGAGTCGATAGTCGTGAGTCGATAGTCGTGAGTCGATAGTCGTGAGTCGATAGTCGTGAGTCAATAGTCGTGAGTCGATAGTCGTGAGTCGATAGTCGTGAGTCGATAGTCGTGAGTCGGAATACGGAAGTCGGAAGTCGGAAGACGGAAGTCGGAAGACGGAAGTCGGAAGACGGAAGTCGGAAGACGGAAGTCGGAAGACGGAAGACGGAAGTCGGTTCTTGGTTGCTGGTAGTCGGTTGTCGTGAGTCGGTTATCGTGAGTCGATAGTCATGAGTCGGAATTCGAAAGTCGGTTATCAGTTGTTGGTAGCCGATTGTCGTAAGTCGGTTGTAGTGAGTCGGTTGTCGTGAGTCGGTAGTCGTGAGTCCGTAGTAGTAAGTCGTAAGTCGGTACTCGGTCGTCGGTAGTCGATAATCGTGAGTCGATAGTCGCGACTCAATAGTCGTGAGTCGATAGTCGTGAGTCGATAGTCGTGAGTCGATAGTCGTGAGTCGATAGTCGTGAGTCGATAGTCGTGAGTCAATAGTCGTGAGTCGATAGTCGTGAGTCGATAGTCGTGAGTCGATAGTCGTGAGTCGGAATACGGAAGTCGGAAGTCGGAAGACGGAAGTCGGAAGACGGAAGTCGGAAGACGGAAGTCGGAAGACGGAAGACGGAAGTCGGTTCTTGGTTGCTGGTAGTCGGTTGTCGTGAGTCGGTTATCGTGAGTCGATAGTCATGAGTCGGAATTCGAAAGTCGGTTATCAGTTGTTGGTAGTTGGTTGTCGTAAGTCGGTTGTCGTGAGTCGGTTGTCGTGAGGTGATAGTCGTGATTCGATAGTCGTGAGTCGATAGTCGTGAGTCGATAGTCGTGAGTCGATAGTCGTTAGTCGAAAGTAGTGAGTCGATAGTCGTGAGTCGATAAACGTGAGTCGATAGTCGTGAGTCGATAGTCGATGGAAGTCGGAAGACGGAAGGCGGAAGACGGAAGTCGGAAGACGGAAGTCGGTTCTCGGTTGTCGTGAGTCGGTTGTCATGAGTCGGTTGTCATGAGTCGGTTGTCGGTTGTTGGTAGTCGGTAGTCGTGAATCGATAGTCGGTTATGGGTTGTCGGTAGTCGAGAGTCGGTTGGCGTGAGTCGATAGTCGGTAGTCGGAAGACGGTTAGCGGTTGTCGGTAGTCGTGAAACAGTAGTCGTAAGTCGGTAGTAGTAAGTCGCAAGTCGGCAGTCAGTAGTCGATAGTCGTGAGTCGATAAACGTGAGTCGATAAACGTGAGTCGATAGTCGTGACTCAATAGTCGTGAGTCGATAGTCCTGAGTCGATAGTCGTGAGTCAGTAGTCGTGAGTCGATAGTCGTGAGTCGATAGTCGTGAGTCGATAGTCGTGAGTCGATAGTCGTGAGTCGATAGTCGTGAGTCGATAGTCGTGAGTCGATAGTCGTGTGTCGATTGTCGTGAGTCGATAGTCGTGAGTCGATAAACGTGAGTCGATAGTCGTGAGTCGATAGTCGTGTGTCGATTGTCGTAAGTCGATAGTCGTGAGTCGATAGTCGTGAGTCGATAGTCGTGAGTCGGAAGACGGAAGTCGGAAGTGGGAAGTCGGAAGCGGAAGTCGGAAGACGGATTCGAAATACGGAAGTCGGAAGACGTAAGTCGGAATACGGAAGACGGAAGTCAGTTCTCGGTTGCTGGTAGTCGGTTGTCGTAAGTCGGTTGTCGTGAGTCGGTTGTCGTGAGTCGATAGTCGTGATTCGATAGTCGTGAGTCGATAGTCGTGAGTCGATAGTCGGAAGGTGGTTATCGGTTGTCGGTAGTCGTGAGTAGTCGTGAGTCGGTAGTAGTAAGTCGGAAGTCGGTAGTCGGTAGTCGATAGTTAGTGAGTCGATAAAATTGAGTCGATAGTCGTGAGTCAATAGCCGTGACTCGCAAGACAGAAGTCGGAAGACGGAAGTCGGAAGTCGGAAGACGGAAGTCAGAAGACGGAAGTCGGAAGACGGAAGTCGGTTCTCGGTTGCTGGTAGTCGGTTGTCGTGAGTCGGTTATCGGTTGTTGGTAGTCGGTACTCGTGAATCGATAGTCGGTAGTCGGTGATGGGTTGTCGGTAGTCGAGAGTCGGATGGCGTTAGTCGATAGTCGGTAGTCGGAAGACGGTTATCGGTTGTCGTAAGTCGGTTGTCGTGAGTCGGTTGTCGTGAGTCGATAGTCGTGAGTCGATAGTCGTGAGTCGATAGTTGTGAGTCGATAGTCGTGAGTCGATAGTCGTGAGTCGATAGTCGTGAGTCGAAAGTCGTGAGGCGATAGTCGTGAGTCGATAGTCGTGAGTCGATAGTCGTGAGTCGGTTGTCGTGAGTCGATAGTCGTGAGTCGATAGTCGTGAGTCGATAGTCGTGAGTCGATAGTCGTGAGTCGGAAGACGGAAGTCGGAAGTGGGAAGTCGGAAGACGGAAGCGGAAGTCGGAAGACGGATTCGAAATACGGAAGTCGGAAGACGTAAGTCGGAATACGGAAGACGGAAGTCAGTTCTCGGTTGCTGGTAGTCGGTTGTCGTAAGTCGGTTGTCGTAATTCGGTTGTCGTGAGTCGATAGTCGTGATTCGATAGTCGTGAGTCGATAGTCGTGAGTCGATAGTCGTGAGTCGATAGTCGTTAGTCTATAGTCGTGAGTCGATAGTCGTGAGTCGATAGTCGGAAGGTGGTTATCGGTTGTCGGTAGTCGTGAGTAGTCGTGAGTCGGTAGTAGTAAGTCGGAAGTCGGTAGTCGGTAGTCGATAGTTAGTGAGTCGATAAACGTGAGTCGATAGTCGTGAGTCGATAGCCGTGAGTCGCAAGACAGAAGTCGGAAGACTGAAGTCGGAAGACGGAAGACGGAAGTCGGTTCTCGGTTGCTGGTAGTCGGTTGTCGTGAGTCAGTTGTCGGTTGTTGGTAGTCGGTACTCGTGAATCGATAGTCGGTAGTCGGTTATGGGTTGTCGGTAGTCGAGAGTCGGATGGCGTTAGTCGATAGTCGGTAGTCGGAAGTCGGTTATCGGTTGTCGTAAGTCGGTTGTCGTGAGTCGGTTGTCGTGAGTCGATAGTCGTGAGTCGATAGTCGTGAGTCGATAGTTGTGAGTCGATAGTCGTGAGTCGATAGTCGTGAGTCGATAGTCGTGAGTCGAAAGTCGTGAGGAGAGAGTCGTGAGTCGATAGTCGTGAGTCGATAGTCGTGAGTCGGTTGTCGTGAGTCGGTTGTCGTGAGTCGATAGTCGTGAGTCGATAGTCGTGAGTCGATAGTCGTGAGTCGATAAACGAGAGTCGATAGTCGTGAGTCGATAGCCGTGAGTCGCAAGACGGAAGTCGGAAGACGGAAGGCGGAAGACGGAAGTCGGAAGACGGAAGTCGGTTCTTGGTTGTCGTGAGTCGGTTGTCGTGAGTCGGTTGTCGGTTGTTGGTAGTCGGTAGTCGTGAATTGATAGTCGGTAGTCGGTTATGGGTTGTCGGTAGTCGAGAGTCGGTTGGCGTAAGTCGATAGTCGGTAGTCGGAAGGCGGTTATCGGTTGTCGGTAGTCGTGAAACAGTAGTCGTAAGTCGGTAGTAGTAAGTCGGAAGTCGGCAGTCAGTAGTCGATTGTCGTGAGTCGATAGTCGTGAGTCGGAAGACGGAAGTCGGAAGTGGGAAGTGGGAAGTCGGAAGACGGAAGTCGGAAGACGGAAGTCGGAAGACGGAAGTCGGAAGACGGAAGTCGGAAGACGGAAGACGGAAGTTGGTTCTTGGTTGCTGGTAGTCGGTTGTCGTGAGTCGGTTGTCGTGAGTCGAAAGTCGTGATTCGATAGTCGTGAGTCGAAAGTCGTGAGGCGATAGTCGTGAGTCGATAGTCGTGAGTCGATAGTCGTGAGTCGGTTGTCGTGAGTCGGTTGTCGTGAGTCGATAGTCGTGAGTCGATAGTCGTGAGTCGATAGTCGTGAGTCGATAAACGTGAGTCGATAGTCTTGAGTCGATAGCCGTGAGTCGCAAGACGGAAGTCGGAAGACGGAAGGCGGAAGACGGAAATCGGAAGACGGAAGTCGGTTCTTGGTTGTCGTGAGTCGGTTGTCGGTTGTTGGTAGTCGGTAGTCGTGAATTGATAGTCGGTAGTCGGTTATGGGTTGTCGGTAGTCGAGAGTCGGTTGGCGTGAGTCGATAGTCGGTAGTCGGCAGGCGGTTATCGGTTGTCGGTAGTCGTGAAACAGTAGTCGTAAGTCGGTAGTAGTAAGTCGGAAGTCGGCAGTCAGTAGTCGATAGTCGTGAGTCGATAGTCGTGAGTCGATAAACGTGAGTCGATAGTCGTGAGTCGATAGTCGTTAGTCTATAGTCATGAGTCGATAGTCGTGAGTCGATAGTCGTGAGTCGATAGTCGTGAGCCGATAGTCGTGAGTCGATAGTCGTGAGTCGATAGTCGTGAGTCGATAGTCGTGAGTCGATAGTCGTGAGTCGATAGTCGTGAGTCGATAGTCGTGAGTCGATAGTCGTGAGTCGATAGTCGTAAGTCGATAGTCGTGAGTCGATAGTCGTGAGTCGATAGTCGTGAGTCGGAAGACGGAAGTCGGAAGTGAGAAGTCGGAAGTCGGAAGACGTAAGTCGGAAGACGGAAGTCGGAAGACGTAAGACGGAAGACGAAAGACGGAAGTCGGTTCTTGGTTGCTGGTAGTCGGTTGTCGTAAGTCGGTTGTCGTGAGTCGGTTGTCGTGCGTCGATAGCCGTGAGTCGATAGTCGTGAGTCGATAGTCGTGAGTCGATAGTCGTGAGTCGATAGTCGTAAGTCGATAGTCGTGAGTCGATAGTCGTGAGTCGATAGTCGTGAGTCGGAAGACGGAAGTCGGAAGTGAGAAGTCGGAAGTCGGAAGACGTAAGTCGGAAGACGAAAGACGGAAGTCGGTTCTTGGTTGCTGGTAGTCGGTTGTCGTGAGTCGGTTGTCGTGAGTCGATAGTCATGAGTCGGAATTCGAAAGTCGGTTCTCAGTTGTTGGTAGTCGGTTGTCGTAAGTCGGTTGTCGTGAGTCGGTTGTCGTGAGTCGATAGTCGTGAGTCGATAGTCGTGAGTCGATAGTCGTGAGTCGAAAGTCGTGAGTCGATAGTCGTGAGGCGAAAGTCGTGAGTCGATAGTCGTGAGTCGATAGTCGTGAGTCGATAGTCGTGAGTCGATAGTCGTGAGTCGATAGTCGTGAGTCGATAGTCGTGAGTCGATAGTCGTGAGTCGATAGTCGTGAGTCGATAGTCGTGAGTCGATAGTCGTGAGTCGATAGTCGTGAGTCGATAGTCGTGTCGATTGTCGTGAGTCGATAGTCGTGAGTCGATAAACGTGAGTCGATAGTCGTGAGTCGATAGTCGTGAGTCGATAGTCGTGAGTCGATAGTCGTGAGTCGATAGTCGTGAGTCGATAGTCGTGAGTCAATAGTCGTGAGTCGATAGTCGTGAGTCGATAGTCGTGAGTCGATAGTCGTGAGTCGAAAGTCGTGATTCGATAGTCGTGAGTCGATAGTCGTGAATCGATAGCCGTGAGTCGATAGTCGTGAGTCGATAGTCGTGAGTTGATAGTCGTGAGTAGATAGTCGTGAGTCGATAGTCGTGAGTCGATAGTCGTGAGTCGATAGTCGTGAGTCGGAAGACGGAAGTCGGAAGTGGGAAGTCGGAAGACGGAAGTCGGAAGCGGAAGTCGGAAGACGGAAGACGGAAGTCGGTTCTCGGTTGCTGGTAGTCGGTTGTCGTGAGTCGGTTGTCGTGAGTCGATAGTCATGAGTCGGAATTCGAAAGTCGGTTCTCAGTTGTTGGTAGTCGGTTGTCGTAAGTCGGTTGTCGTGAGTCGGTTGTCGTGCGTCGATAGCCGTGAGTCGATAGTCGTGAGTCGATAGTCGTGAGTCGATAGTCGTGAGTCGATAGTCGTGAGTCGATAGTCGTGAGTCGATAGTCGTGAGTCGGAAGACGGAAGTCGGAAGTGGTAAGTCGGAAGACGGAAGTCGGAAGCGGAAGTCGGAAGACGGAAGACGGAAGTCGGTTCTCGGTTGCTGGTAGTCGGTTGTCGTGAGTCGGTTGTCGTGAGTCGATAGTCATGAGTCGGAATTCGAAAGTCGGTTCTCAGTTGTTGGTAGTCGGTTGTCGTAAGTCGGTTGTCGTGAGTCGGTTGTCGTGCGTCGATAGCCGTGAGTCGATAGTCGTGAGTCGATAGTCGTAAGTCGACAGTCGTGAGTCGATAGTCGTGAGTCGATAGTCGTGAGTCGATAGTCGTGAGTCGGAAGACGGAAGTCGGAAGTGAGAAGTCGGAAGTCGGAAGCGGAAGTCGGAAGACGGAAGTCGGAAGTGAGAAGTCGGAAGTCGGAAGCGGAAGTCGGAAGACGGAAGACGGAAGTCGGTTCTCGGTTGCTGGTAGTCGGTTGTCGTGAGTCGGTTGTCGTGAGTCGATAGTCATGAGTCGGAATTCGAAAGTCGGTTCTCAGTTGTTGGTAGTCGGTTGTCGTAAGTCGGTTGTCGTGAGTCGGTTGTCGTGCGTCGATAAACGTGAGTCGATAGTCGTGACTCAATAGTCGTGAGTCGATAGTCGTGAGTAGATAGTCGTGAGTCGATAGTCGTGAGTCGATAGTCGTGAGTCGATAGTCGTGAGTCGGAAGACGGAAGTCGGAAGTGGGAAGTCGGAAGACGGAAGTCGATTCTCGGTTGCTGGTAGTCGGTTGTCGTGAGTCGGTTGTCGTGAGTCGATAGTCATGAGTCGGAATTCGAAAGTCGGTTCTCAGTTGTTGGTAGTCGGTTGTCGTAAGTCGGTTGTCGTGAGTCGGTTGTCGTGCGTCGATAAACGTGAGTCGATAGTCGTGACTCAATAGTCGTGAATCGATAGCCGTGAGTCGATAGTCGTGAGTCGATAGTCGTGAGTCGATAGTCGTGAGTAGATAGTCGTGAGTCGATAGTCGTGAGTCGATAGTCGTGAGTCGATAGTCGTGAGTCGGAAGACGGAAGTGGGAAGCGGGAAGTCGGAAGACGGAAGTCGGAAGCGGAAGTCGGAAGACGGAAGACGGAAGTCGGTTCTCGGTTGCTGGTAGTCGGTTGTCGTGAGTCGGTTGTCGTGAGTCGATAGTCATGAGTCGGAATTCGAAAGTCGGTTCTCAGTTGTTGGTAGTCGGTTGTCGTAAGTCGGTTGTCGTGAGTCGGTTGTCGTGCGTCGATAGCCGTGAGTCGATAGTCGTGAGTCGATAGTCGTGAGTCGATAGTCGTGAGTCGATAGTCGTGAGTCGATAGTCGTGAGTCGATAGTCGTGAGTCGGAAGACGGAAGTCGGAAGTGGTAAGTCGGAAGACGGAAGTCGGAAGCGGAAGTCGGAAGACGGAAGTCGGTTCTCGGTTGCTGGTAGTCGGTTGTCGTGAGTCGGTTGTCGTGAGTCGATAGTCATGAGTCGGAATTCGAAAGTCGGTTCTCAGTTGTTGGTAGTCGGTTGTCGTAAGTCGGTTGTCGTGAGTCGGTTGTCGTGCGTCGATAAACGTGAGTCGATAGTCGTGACTCAATAGTCGTGAGTCGACAGTCGTGAGTCGATAGTCGTGAGTCGATAGTCGTGAGTCGATAGTCGTGAGTCGGAAGACGGAAGTCGGAAGTGAGAAGTCGGAAGTCGGAAGCGGAAGTCGGAAGACGGAAGTCGGAAGTGAGAAGTCGGAAGTCGGAAGCGGAAGTCGGAAGACGGAAGACGGAAGTCGGTTCTCGGTTGCTGGTAGTCGGTTGTCGTGAGTCGGTTGTCGTGAGTCGATAGTCATGAGTCGGAATTCGAAAGTCGGTTCTCAGTTGTTGGTAGTCGGGTGGCGTAAGTGGGTTGTGGGAGGGGGGTGTGGGGCGGAAAAAAAAAAGAGAGAAAAAACTCATAAAAAAAAAGTCGTAAGGAGAAAGAGGTAATAAAAATAATAAATATATTATTTATCTTGGTGGTCAGACGTGTTTAGCCTTTGCTCCCTGTGTTTATATAATTCTTGCGATTTTATTTGCCTAATTATTGTGTAATTATTAGTGCGGTATTTATTAGTGCTAACCTTGTAAGTACAACCGTAGAAGTAATACACTAATACTTTTATTAGTCAATTCTTAAACTAATATTCCTAATTTTTCACTTGCGCGTCTTTGGCGTCAAGTTTTTGTTTCTGTTTTGATTAACATTCCCACGCTCTCCCGCTCTCCCGGTCACGAAATTATATTTCTCTCTGAGTAAATTGTGTAGTGCTGTTGTTGTAAACGTCACAGCTGTTGTTGTTTTGTTTACTTCGTTGTGCTCGCTAGTTTTGCAGTTTTATCGTCGTACTTGCTTGCTTGCCTGTTTTCGGCGCTGTAACTGTTTCTTGCTCTCTCAAGAAATTTATTTCGTTACTCTGTTTTCTTTTTGCTCTTCGTTGTCTCCTACATTTTAAAGGCATATTAATTTTCACAATCATGGTGTCGTGCTCAGCAGCAATTTGCTTATGTTCTTCTGATCCTAAAGCGGATTACATTGGTTGCTGGCTCTGTGATAATTTTTGTCACTTAAAATGCTGTGGCCTAACTGTGCGGGTTAGGGACGCCGTCCACGCCAATACTGGTCTCAGATGGTCGTGTGAAACGTGTCGTGTGGCTGAATCCGATTTACGGAAAATCCATAACAAAACCAAACTTGGGTTTTATAAGATACGCGTACGCACAGCTTTCTCTAATCTCCAATCTGAATTTTTGGAGATGGAGGCCAAATTCAACGCCCTTACGGTTCCCAGCAAACCACCGGCTCCTTTAAGTGTTCCTTTAGATTCGGTCTCTACGAATTTAAAGCTCACCAACCTACCTTCTTCCCAGTCTTCTTCACCCGATCTTCTAAGCCTACTCTCCCCTATACCGTCTTGCTCTTCTAACTGCACAAAAAAAAAAAAGACTAGCAGCAAAGTTACCGCACCCAGACCTCTTGCTCCTCCTCTTGTGCCTACTCCCATTACAAGCAACGACAACTACATAAAGGGAAATGTTCCCGCAATAATGCCTGCTACTAAGGCACAGAGTATAAAACCTCTGATTGCGATCAAACCCAAAAAATGTGTGTTTATCTCTCGTTTGGCGCCGGACACTACCATAGAAGATGTACAATCGTACATCCTAGCAAAGCTGCCTTTAAATAACTTTACAGTTGAAAAATTCAATTTCAAATTTAAGCGCGACATTTCTTCTTTCAAAATTAGTCTCCCAGCAGAACAGTTTAAAGACGTTTGCGCTACTTCCTTTTGGCCGCCTGACCTTATTGTTAAGGAGTTTACTCCTAAACAAAAAAGCCGTACTGCCGTTAATCTTCCCACGCTGGCCGTAACTTCGCCAAAAAACTCAAAAAATGCAAAGTCTTCAAAAAACTGAACTTTTCATTTCTTCATGCCTCTGAAAATGTTAGGGGTTCTACAAAAAAACTTTCTTCTTTAATTCTATCCTATCAAAATGTTAGAGGTCTCTGTAGTAAAATCTCTAGTCTTTATCTTAATAGTCTTGCCTTTTCTTCCCAAATTATTGCTTTTACCGAAACCTGGTTAAAACCAGAGATTCTAAGCTCTGAAGTCTTTCCAGATATGTATACAACATACAGGCTTGATCGACCTGACCGACGGGGTGGCGGAGTACTGATTGCAGTAGACTCCAACATTGAGTCGGACCTTTTACAACCGGAGTTTCAATTTAACATTGAACTAATTTGTGTAAAACTACACTTTCCCGGTTTTTTCATGTATATAACCTGCTCCTATATTCCGCCGTCATCGGAATTATCAGTCTACTTGCAACACTTGTCTGCAATTAAGACTATTTTTAACCTGTTATCAGACAGAGATCACTTCATAGTCCTGGGCGACTTTAATATCCCAGAATGTAATTGGACATCTAGTGCTGAAGGAAACTTCCTTTTGCCTTCCCGGCAACATGACCTATTTGACGGTTTGTTTGACATGTCTTTGTCGCAGGTCAATCATGTCAAAAACTCTCTCAACAGATTGCTTGATTTATGTTTCACCTCTGATCCTTCCAAAGTGATTGTAGACAGGGTACAACCCCTTTCCCTACCGGAAGATCCTTATCATCCTACTTTCGAAGTGAATTTCGACTTGGATATTAGTATTGTGGATAAAAATGAAAGGCCGCGTAATCGCGTGCGCTGCTTTAAGAAAGCAGACTTTGAAAACCTAAATTCTTTAATTGCTCATTGTGATTGGTCTGATTTTTATGCATCAACTGATATGTCAGTTGCAACCAATATCTTTTATAATACCCTAAACTCTGTTTTTGATATCTGTGTTCCGTTATTTTATCCGTTATGCTCAAGCAAACCCCCTTGGTTTACAAAAGAGCTGTCTCGCTTAAAAAACTTAAAGAGTAGCTTACTCAAGAAATATAAGCAAAGAAACACACCGCTTGTTTTTTCCCGCTACCTAACTGCTCGGGCAAATTTTACCGTGCTTAACGCGAAATGTTATAAAAACTATTTGACCAGATGTAGGTTTCAGTTTTTTCAGAATCCTAAAAAGTTTTATAGTTTTGTTAACATGAAGCGAAGGTCAGCGGTCTTTCCTTCTAAACTTTCGTTTGATAATGCTGAGGCGGACACAGATCAGGCCATGGCCGATATGTTTGCTAAGTTTTCAAACAACTTATTCTTCTTCTACGCCAAGCATTCATTCTTATCCATATAGTGTACCGAGTTCAAATGGCATCTTCACACCGTTACTGAATGAAAGTTCACTTTTTAAGGATCTTAGCTTAGTTAAACCAGTCTTTTCTCCAGGTCCCGATGGTATCCCCGCCTGTGTACTTAGATATTGTGCCAATTCCTTATGTAAGCCATTGCTCAAATTATTTTCGCTGTCCTTAGACACCGCCTCCTTTCCTTCCATATGGAAAGAATCATTTATCATCCCTTTACTCAAAAAAGGCAGCAAGTCTGATGCAAGTAATTATAGAGGTATCTCTAAATTATCGGCTATTCCTAAATTCTTCGAGAATGTTATTACTCCTCACTTGCAACATTTTAGCAGATCCGTTATATCCCCTTTTCAACACGGATTCGTAAAACGTCGTTCTACCACGACAAATTTGCTTGAGCTGACATCCTTTGTGGTAAAAGGATTTCAGAAAAATCTTCAAACCGATGTCATTTATACTGATTTCAGTAAGGCATTTGACTCAGTCAACCATTCTCTTCTTGCACATAAACTGAATCTTCTCGGTTTCTCACCAAAACTTCTTAGTTGGATTGTGAGCTATTTAGGTGACAGAACCCAACGAGTCCTCTTTAAGAATAATCTTTCTTACCCCGTTCATGCCACATCTGGTGTTCCCCAGGGAAGCCATTTAGGTCCCCTGCTTTTTACACTTTTCATCAATGACCTTCCAACGGTCATACTTAACTCCCGTACTCTCATGTATGCTGATGATGTCAAGCTCTGTTTTCAATTTAGAGACGACTCCTGTCATTTGCGCCTTCAATCTGACTTAAATTGTTTCTATTCTTGGTGTCGTGCAAATCTCCTTAATCTGAACAGCTCCAAATGCAAGCTGATGACATTCTCACGAGCCTGTCCAAAGTACGTATCTTACTCTCTTTGTGGTTGTACCTTGGAAAGAATTTCCCTGGTTGATGATCTAGGTGTCCGTTTGGATCGCAAACTAAAGTTTTGCGAACATATATCATCAATGGTTAATAAAGCTATGGGTGTACTCGGCTTTATTAAGAGATGGTCTAAGGAGTTTGACGATCCTTACCTAACTAAGACTCTTTTCACCTCGCTTGTTCGTCCAATTCTAGAGTACGGATCATGTGTCTGAGTCCTCAGTACACAGTTCACAAGGATCGCATTGAATCCGTACAGAAAAACTTTTTAATTTTTGCCTTGCGAGGCCTTAACTGGGATGTAAATTCAAGACTTCCTTCCTATCCTAGTAGACTTTTGTTACTAAATCTGCCTTCCCTAGCCAATCGTAGAACTATGCTTGGTGTTGTATTTATTTATAACCTTATACAAGGGGACATAGATAGTAACGACTTACTTAGTCGACTACACTTCTCTGTCCCTGGTAGAATCACCCGTAATTATCTTCCTCTAAAACTTTCATATTGTAGCTCGAATTATGCCCTGCATGAGCCTTTCAGGGTATTATGTTCGGACTATAATAAACTATACTACATTGTTGCTAATAACAACAATAATTCTGTATCTTGCTTAAAAGTACAAATCCTTAACCACCTTTCTAGTAACTAGTTAAATATACTTATCTGCTTTCTAGTAACAGTAGTACTTTTTTACTAACTGCATGTTTGAACATTTGAATCGCTATTTTGATTAGGTTTTGCTTACTAACACTAACTCTCCTGATCTGATTGGAGTTTTCTGGGTTTTCCCCAATCCTCTGCAACAAATGTTGGATCGGCTCTTTCATTTTTTATGATCCCAATGTCAACTCAATTTAATTAATTTCTTTTTGCTTTCTTTTCTCACAGTTAAGATTTTACTTTTAATTTATAATTATTAATTATAACTATTAATTGTTTTTTTTTCTTTATTTTTACACAGTCGACTGACCTTAGTCCGACTATAAACTAATTAAACTAATTAAATAATTGTATATATTTGATAGAGTTGTAAAGGGGATGGATTGAAGATAGGGTGAATATAATGGTGTGTGTATATTGTGGGTTGATATTGTGGGAGAAGGATCGATAGTCGTGAGTTGATAGTCGTGAGTCGATAGTCGTGAGTCGATAGTCGTGTGTCGATTGTCGTGAGTCGATAGTCGTGAGTCGATAGTCGTGAGTCGATAGTCGTGAGTCGATAGTCGTGAGTCGATAGTCGTGAGTCGATGGTCGTGAGTCGATAGTCGTGAGTCGATAGTCGTGAGTCGATAGTCGTGAGTCGATAGTCGTGAGTCGATAGTCGTGAGTCGACAGTCGTGAGTCGATAGTCGTGAGTCGATAGTCGTGAGTCGATAGTCGTGAGTCGATAGTCGTGAGTCGATAGTCGTGTGTCGATTGTCGTGAGTCGATAGTCGTGAGTCGATAAACGTGAGTCGATAGTCGTGAGTCGATAGTCGTGAGTCGATAGTCGTGAGTCGATAGTCGTGAGTCGATAGTCGAGAGTCGATAGTCGTGAATTGATAATCGTGAGTCGGTTGTCGTGAGTCGGTTGTCGGTTGTTGGTAGGCGGGAATCGTGAATCGATAGTCGGTAGTCGGAAGTCGGTTATCGGTCGTCGGTAGTCGTGAGTCGGTTGTCGTGAGTCGATAGTCGGAAATCGGAAGCCGGTTATCGGCTGTCGATAGTCGTGACTCGGTAGTCGTGAGTCGGTAGTAGTAAGTCGGAAGTCTGTAGTCGGTCGTCGATAGTCGTGAGTCGATAGTCGTGAGTCGGAAGACGGAAGTCGGACGTGGGAAGTCGGAAGCGGAAGTCGGAAGACGGATTCGAAAGACGGAAGTCGCAAGACGTAAGTCGGAAGACGGAAGACGGAAGTCGGCTCTCGGTTGCTGGTAGTCGGTTGTCGTGAGTCGGTTGTCGTGAGTCGATAGTCATGAGTCGGAATTCGAAAGTCGGTTCTCAGTTGTTGGTAGTCGGTTGTCGTAAGTCGGTTGTCTTGAGTCGGTTGTCGTGAGTCGATAGTCGTGAGTCGATAGTCGTGAGTCGATAGTCGTGAGTCGATAGTCGTGAGTCGATAGTCGTGAGTCGATAGTCGTGAGTCGATAAACGTGAGTCGATAGTCGTGAGTCGATAGTCGTGAGTCGATTGTCGTGAGTCGATAGTCGTGAGTCGATAGTCGTGAGTCGAAAGTCGTGAGTCGATAGTCGTGAGTCGATAGTCGTGAGTCGATAGTCGTGAGTCGATTGTCGTGAGTCGATAGTCGTGAGTCGATAGTCGTGAGTCGATAAACGTGAGTCGATAGTCGTGAGTCGATAGTCGTGAGTCGATAAACGTGAGTCGATAGTCGTGAGTCGATAGTCGTGAGTCGATTGTCGTGAGTCGATAGTCATGAATCGGAAGACGGAAGTCGGAAGACGGACGTCGGAAGACAGAAATCGGAAGAGGGAAGTCGGAAGACGGAAGTCGGATGTGGGAAGACGGAAGACGGAAGTCGGAAGACGGAAGTCGGTCCTCGGTTGCTGGTAGTCAGTTGTCGTGGGTCGATAGTCGTGAGTCGATAGTCGTGAGTCGATAGTCGTGAGTCGATAGTCGTGAGTCGATAGTCGTGAGTTGATAGTCGTGAGTCGATAGTCGTGAGTCGATAGTCGTGTGTCGATTGTCGTGAGTCGATAGTCGTGAGTCGATAAACGTGAGTCGATAGTCGTGAGTCGATAGTCGTGTGTCGATTGTCGTGAGTCGATAGTCGTGAGTCGATAGTCGTGAGTCGATAGTCGTGAGTCGATAGTCGTGAGTCGATAGTCGTGAGTCGATGGTCGTGAGTCGATAGTCGTGAGTCGATAGTCGTGAGTCGATAGTCGTGAGTCGATAGTCGTGAGTCGATAGTCGTGAGTCGACAGTCGTGAGTCGATAGTCGTGAGTCGATAGTCGTGAGTCGATAGTCGTGAGTCGATAGTCGTGAGTCGATAGTCGTGTGTCGATTGTCGTGAGTCGATAGTGGTGAGTCGATAAACGTGAGTCGATAGTCGTGAGTCGATAGTCGTGAGTCGATAGTCGTGAGTCGATAGTCGTGAGTCGATAGTCGAGAGTCGATAGTCGTGAATTGATAATCGTGAGTCGGTTGTCGTGAGTCGGTTGTCGGTTGTTGGTAGGCGGGAATCGTGAATCGATAGTCGGTAGTCGGAAGTCGGTTATCGGTCGTCGGTAGTCGTGAGTCGGTTGTCGTGAGTCGATAGTCGGAAATCGGAAGCCGGCTGTCGATAGTCGTGACTCGGTAGTCGTGAGTCGGTAGTAGTAAGTCGGAAGTCTGTAGTCGGTCGTCGATAGTCGTGAGTCGATAGTCGTGAGTCGGAAGACGGAAGTCGGACGTGGGAAGTCGGAAGCGGAAGTCGGAAGACGGATTCGAAAGACGGAAGTCGCAAGACGTAAGTCAGAAGACGGAAGACGGAAGTCGGCTCTCGGTTGCTGGTAGTCGGTTGTCGTGAGTCGGTTGTCGTGAGTCGATAGTCATGAGTCGGAATTCGAAAGTCGGTTCTCAGTTGTTGGTAGTCGGTTGTCGTAAGTCGGTTGTCTTGAGTCGGTTGTCGTGAGTCGATAGTCGTGAGTCGATAGTCGTGAGTCGATAGTCGTGAGTCGATAGTCGTGAGTCGATAGTCGTGAGTCGATAGTCGTGAGTCGATAAACGTGAGTCGATAGTCGTGAGTCGATAGTCGTGAGTCGATTGTCGTGAGTCGATAGTCGTGAGTCGATAGTCGTGAGTCGATAGTCGTGAGTCGATAGTCGTGAGTCGATAGTCGTGAGTCGATAGTCGTGTGTCGATTGTCGTGAGTCGATAGTCGTGAGTCGATAAACGTGAGTCGATAGTCGTGAGTCGATAGTCGTGAGTCGATAAACGTGAGTCGATAGTCGTGAGTCGATAGTCGTGAGTCGATTGTCGTGAGTCGATAGTCGTGAGTCGATAGTCGTAAGTCGATAGTCGTGAGTCGATAGTCGAGAGTCGATAGTCGTGAGTCGATAGTCGTGAGTTGATAGTCGTGAGTCGATAGTCGTGAGTCGATAGTCGTGAGTCGATAAACGTGAGTCAATAGTCGTGAGTCGATAGTCGTGAGTCGATAGTCGTGAGTCGATAGTCGTGAGTCGAGTGTCGTGAGTCAATAGTCGTAAGTCGATAGTCGTGAGTCGATAGTCGTGAGTCGATAGTCGTGAGTCGATGGTCGTGAGTCGATAGTCGTGAGTCGATAGTCGTGAGTCGATAGTCGTGAGTCGATAGTCGTGAGTCGATAGTCGTGAGTCGACAGTCGTGAGTCGATAGTCGTGAGTCGATAGTCGTGAGTCGATAGTCGTGAGTCGATAGTCGTGAGTCGATAGTCGTGTGTCGATTGTCGTGAGTCGATAGTCGTGAGTCGATAAACGTGAGTCGATAGTCGTGAGTCGATAGTCGTGAGTCGATAGTCGTGAGTCGATAGTCGTGAGTCGATAGTCGAGAGTCGATAGTCGTGAATTGATAATCGTGAGTCGGTTGTCTTGAGTCGGTTGTCGGTTGTTGGTAGGCGGGAATCGTGAATCGATAGTCGGTAGTCGGAAGTCGGTTATCGGTCGTCGGTAGTCGTGAGTCGGTTGTCGTGAGTCGATAGTCGGAAATCGGAAGCCGGTTATCGGCTGTCGATAGTCGTGACTCGGTAGTCGAGTCGGTAGTAGTAAGTCGGAAGTCTGTAGTCGGTCGTCGATAGTCGTGAGTCGATAGTCGTGAGTCGGAAGACGGAAGTCGGACGTGGGAAGTCGGAAGCGGAAGTCGGAAGACGGATTCGAAAGACGGAAGTCGCAAGACGTAAGTCGGAAGACGGAAGACGGAAGTCGGCTCTCGGCTGCTGGTAGTCGGTTGTCGTGAGTCGGTTGTCGTGAGTCGATAGTCATGAGTCGGAATTCGAAAGTCGGTTCTCAGTTGTTGGTAGTCGGTTGTCGTAAGTCGGTTGTCTTGAGTCGGTTGTCGTGAGTCGATAGTCGTGAGTCGATAGTCGTGAGTCGATAGTCGTGAGTCGATAGTCGTGAGTCGATAGTCGTGAGTCGATAGTCGTGAGTCGATAAACGTGAGTCGATAGTCGTGAGTCGATAGTCGTGAGTCGATTGTCGTGAGTCGATAGTCGTGAGTCGATAGTCGTGAGTCGAAAGTCGTGAGTCGATAGTCGTGAGTCGATAGTCGTCAGTCGATAGTCGTGTGTCGATTGTCGTGAGTCGATAGTCGTGAGTCGATAAACGTGAGTCGATAGTCGTGAGTCGATAGTCGTGAGTCGATAAACGTGAGTCGATAGTCGTGAGTCGATAGTCGTGAGTCGATTGTCGTGAGTCGATAGTCATGAATCGGAAGACGGAAGTCGGAAGACGGACGTCGGAAGACAGAAATCGGAAGAGGGAAGTCGGAAGACGGAAGTCGGATGTGGGAAGACGGAAGACGGAAGTCGGAAGACGGAAGTCGGTCCTCGGTTGCTGGTAGTCAGTTGTCGTGGGTCGATAGTCGTGAGTCGATAGTCGTGAGTCGATAGTCGTGAGTTGATAGTCGTGAGTCGATAGTCGTGAGTCGATAGTCGTGTGTCGATTGTCGTGAGTCGATAGTCGTGAGTCGATAAACGTGAGTCGATAGTCGTGAGTCGATAGTCGTGTGTCGATTGTCGTGAGTCGATAGTCGTGAGTCGATAGTCGTGAGTCGATAGTCGTGAGTCGATAGTCGTGAGTCGATAGTCGTGAGTCGATAGTCGTGAGTCGATAGTCGTGAGTCGATAGTCGTGAGTCGATAGTCGTGAGTCGATAGTCGTGAGTCGATAGTCGTGAGTCGACAGTCGTGAGTCGATAGTCGTGAGTCGATAGTCGTGAGTCGATAGTCGGAGTCGATAGTCGTGAGTCGATAGTCGTGTGTCGATTGTCGTGAGTCGATAGTGGTGAGTCGATAAACGTGAGTCGATAGTCGTGAGTCGATAGTCGTGAGTCGATAGTCGTGAGTCGATAGTCGTGAGTCGATAGTCGAGAGTCGATAGTCGTGAATTGATAATCGTGAGTCGGTTGTCGTGAGTCGGTTGTCGGTTGTTGGTAGGCGGGAATCGTGAATCGATAGTCGGTAGTCGGAAGTCGGTTATCGGTCGTCGGTAGTCGTGAGTCGGTTGTCGTGAGTCGATAGTCGGAAATCGGAAGCCGGCTGTCGATAGTCGTGACTCGGTAGTCGAGTCGGTAGTAGTAAGTCGGAAGTCTGTAGTCGGTCGTCGATAGTCGTGAGTCGATAGTCGTGAGTCGGAAGACGGAAGTCGGACGTGGGAAGTCGGAAGCGGAAGTCGGAAGACGGATTCGAAAGACGGAAGTCGCAAGACGTAAGTCAGAAGACGGAAGACGGAAGTCGGCTCTCGGTTGCTGGTAGTCGGTTGTCGTGAGTCGGTTGTCGTGAGTCGATAGTCATGAGTCGGAATTCGAAAGTCGGTTCTCAGTTGTTGGTAGTCGGTTGTCGTAAGTCGGTTGTCTTGAGTCGGTTGTCGTGAGTCGATAGTCGTGAGTCGATAGTCGTGAGTCGATAGTCGTGAGTCGATAGTCGTGAGTCGATAGTCGTGAGTCGATAGTCGTGAGTCGATAAACGTGAGTCGATAGTCGTGAGTCGATAGTCGTGAGTCGATTGTCGTGAGTCGATAGTCGTGAGTCGATAGTCGTGAGTCGAAAGTCGTGAGTCGATAGTCGTGAGTCGATAGTCGTGAGTCGATAGTCGTGTGTCGATTGTCGTGAGTCGATAGTCGTGAGTCGATAAACGTGAGTCGATAGTCGTGAGTCGATAGTCGTGAGTCGATAAACGTGAGTCGATAGTCGTGAGTCGATAGTCGTGAGTCGATTGTCGTGAGTCGATAGTCGTGAGTCGATAGTCGTAAGTCGATAGTCGTGAGTCGATAGTCGAGAGTCGATAGTCGTGAGTCGATAGTCGTGAGTTGATAGTCGTGAGTCGATAGTCGTGAGTCGATAGTCGTGAGTCGATAAACGTGAGTCCATAGTCGTGAGTCGATAGTCGTGAGTCGATAGTCGTGAGTCGATAGTCGTGAGTCGAGTGTCGTGAGTCAATAGTCGTAAGTCGATAGCCGTGAGTCGATAGTCGTGAGTCGATTGTCGTGAGTCGATAGTCGTGAGTCGATAGTCGTGAGTCGATAGTCGTGAGTCGATAGTCGTGAGTCGATAGTCGTGAGTCGATAGTCGTGAGTCGATAGTGGTGAGTCGATAAACGTGAGTCGAAAGTCGTAAGTCGATAGTCGTGAGTCGATAGTCGTGAGTCGATAGTCGTAAGTCGATAGTCGTGAGTCGATAGTCGTGAGTCGATAGTCGTGAGTCGATAGTCGTGAGTCGATAGTCGAGAGTCGATAGTCGTGAGTCGATAGTCGTGAGTTGATAGTCGTGAGTCGATAGTCGTGAGTCGATAGTCGTGAGTCGAAAGTCGTGAGGCGATAGTCGTGAGTCGATAGTCGTGAGTCGATAGTGGTGAGTCGATAGTCGTTAGTCTATAGTCGTAAGTCGATAGTCGTGAGTCGATAGTCGTGTGTCGATTGTCGTGAGTCGATAGTCGTGAGTCGATAAACGTGAGTCGAAAGTCATGAGTCGATAGTCGTGAGTCGATAGTCGTTAGTCTATAGTCGTGAGTCGATAGTCGTGAGTCGATAGTCGTGTGTCGATTGTCGTGAATCGATAGTCGTGAGTCGATAAACGTGAGTCGAAAGTCGTAAGTCGATAGTCGTGAGTCGATAGTCGTGAGTCGATAGTCGTGAGTCGATAGTCGTGAGTCGATAGTCGTGAGTCGATAGTCGTGAGTCGATAGTCGTGAGTCGATAGTCGTGAGTCGATAGTCGTGAATTGATAGTCGTGAGTCAGTTGTCGTGAGTCGATAGTCATGAGTCGGAATTCAAAAGTCGGTTCTCAGTTGTTGGTAGTCGGTTGTCGTAAGTCGGTTGTCGTGAGTCTGTTGTCGTGAGTCGATAGTCGTGAGTCGATAGTCGTGAGTCGATTGTCGTGAGTCGATAGTCGTGAGTCGAAAGTCGTGAGGCGATAGTCGTGAGTCGATAGTCGTGAGTCGATAGTCGTGAGTCGATAGTCGTGTATCGATTGTCGTGAGTCGATAGTCGTGAGTCGATAAACGTAAGTCGATAGTCGTGAGTCGATAGTCGTGAGTCGATAGTCGTGAGTCGATAGTCGTGAGTCGATAGTCGTGAGTCGATAGTCGTGAGTCAATAGTCGTGAGTCGATAGTCGTGTGTCGATTGTCGTGAGTCGATAGTCGTGAGTCGATAAACGTTAGTCGATAGTCGTGAGTCGATAGTCGTGAGTCGATAAACGTGAGTCGATAGTCGTGAGTCGATAGTCGTGAGTCGATTGTCGTGAGTCGATAGTCGTGAGTCGATAGTCGTGAGTCGATAGTCGTGAGTAGATAGTCGTGAGTCGATAGTCGTGAGTCAGTTGTCGTGAGTCGATAGTCATGAGTCGGAATTCGAAAGTCGGTTCTCAGTTGTTGGTAGTCGGTTGTCGTGAGTCTGTTGTCGTGAGTCGATAGTCGTGAGTCGATAGTCGTGAGTCGATTGTCGTGAGTCGATAGTCGTGAGTCGAAAGTCGTGAGGCGATAGTCGTGAGTCGATAGTCGTGAGTCGATAGTCGTGAGTCGATAGTCGTGTGTCGATTGTCGTGAGTCGATAGTCGTGAGTCGATAAACGTAAGTCGATAGTCGTGAGTCGATAGTCGTGAGTCGATAGTCGTGAGTCGATAGTCGTGAGTCGATAGTCGTGAGTCGATAGTCGTGAGTCAATAGTCGTGAGTCGATAGTCGTGAGTCGATAGTCGTGAGTCGATAGTCGTGAGTCGATAGTCGTGAGTCGATAGTCGAGAGTCGATAGTCGTGAATTGATAGTCGTCAGTCGGTTGTCGTGAGTCGGTTGTCGGTTGTTGGTAGTCGGGAGTCGTGAATCGATAGTCGGAAGTCGGTTATCGGTTGTCGGTAGTCGTGAGTCGGTTGTCGTGAGTCGATAGTCGGAAATCGGAAGGCGGTTATCGGCTGTCGATAGTCGTGAGTCGGTAGTCGTGAGTCGGTAGTAGTAAGTCGGAAGTCTGTAGTCGGTCGTCGGTGGTCGATAGTCGTGAGTCGATAGTCGTGTGTCGATTGTCGTGAGTCGATAGTCGTGAGTCGATAAACGTGAGTGGAAAGTCATGAGTCGATAGTCGTGAGTCGATAGTCGTTAGTCTATAGTCGTGTGTCGATTGTCGTGAGTCGATAGTCGTGAGTCGATAAATGTGAGTCGCTAGTCGTGAGTCGATAGTCGTGAGTCGATAGTCGTGAGTCGATAGTCGTGAGTCGATAGTCGTGTGTCGATTGTCGTGAGTCGATAGTCGTGAGTCGATAAACGTGAGTCGAAAGTCGTAAGTCGATAGTCGTGAGTCGATAGTCGTGAGTCGATAGTCGTAAGTCGATAGTCGTGAGTCGATAGTCGTGAGTCGATAGTCGTGAGTCGATAGTCGTGAATTGATAGTCGTGAGTCAGTTGTCGTGAGTCGATAGTCATGAGTCGGAATTCGAAAGTCGGTTCTCAGTTGTTGGTAGTCGGTTGTCGTAAGTCGATTGTCGTGAGTCTGTTGTCGTGATTCGATAGTCGTGAGTCGATAGTCGTGAGTCGATTGTCGTGAGTCGATAGTCGTGAGTCGAAAGTCGTGAGGCGATAGTCGTGAGTCGATAGTCGTGAGTCGATAGTCGTGAGTCGATAGTCGTGTGTCGATTGTCGTGAGTCGATAGTCGTGAGTCGATAGTCGTGAGTCGATAGTTGTGAGTCGATAGTTGTGAGTCGATAGTCGTGAGTCAATAGTCGTGAGTCGATAGTCCTGAGTCGATAGTCGTGAGTCGCTAGTCGTGAGCCGATAGTCGTGAGTCGATAGTCGTGAGTCGATAGTCGTGAGTCGATAGTCGAGAGTCCATAGTCGTGAATTGATAGTCGTGAGTCGGTTGTCGTGAGTCGGTTGTCGTGAGTCGGTTGTCGTGAGTCGGTTGTTGTGAGTCGGTTGTCGGTTGTTGGAAGTCGGTAGTCGTGAATCGATAGTCGGTAGTCGGTTATCGGTTGTCGGTAGTCGTGAGTCGGTAGTCGTGAGTCGGTAGTCGTGAGTCGGTAGTAGTAAGTCGTAAGTCGGTAGTCGGTCGTCGGTAGTCGATTGTCGTGAGTCGATAGTCGTTAGTCGATAGTCGTGAGTCGATAGTCGTGAGTCGATAGTCGTGAGTCTAAAGTCGGAAATGGGAAGTCGGAAGACGGAAGTCGGAAGACGGAAGTCGGAAGACGGAAGACGGAAGTCGGTTCTCGGTTGCTGGTAGTCGGTTGTCGTGCGTCGATTGTCGTGAGTCGGTTGTCGTGAGTCGATAGTCATGAGTCGGAATTCGAAAGTCGCTTCTCAGTTGTTGGTAGTCGGTTGTCGTAAGTCGGTTGTCCTGAGTCGGTTGTCGTGAGTCGATAGTCGTAAGTCGATAGTCGTGAGTCGATAGTCCTGAGTCGATAGTCGTGAGTCGATAGTCGAGTGTCGATAGTCGTGAGTCGATGGTCGTGAGTCGATAGTCGTGAGTCGATTGTCGTGAGTCAATAGTCGTGAGTCGATAGTCGTGAGTCGAAAGTCGTGAGGGGATAGTCGTGAGTCGATAGTCTTGAGTCGATAGTCGTGAGTCGGAAGACGGAAGCGGAAGTCGGAAGACGGATTCGAAATACGGATGTCGGAAGTCGGAAGACGTAAGTCGGAATACGGAAGACGGAAGTCAGTTCTCGGTTGCTGGTAGTCGGTTGTCGTGAGTCGGCTGTCGTGAGTCGATAGTCATGAGTCGGAATTCGAAAGTCGGTTATCAGTTGTTGGTAGTCGGTTGTCGTAAGTCGGTTGTCGTGAGTCGGTTGTCGTGAGTCGATAGTCGTGATTCGATAGTCGTGAGTCGATAGTCGTGAGTCGATAGTCGTGAGTCGATAGTCGTGAGTCGATAGTCGTGAGTCGATAGTCGAGAGTCGAAAGTCGTGCGGCGATAGTCGTGAGTCGATAGTCGTGAGTCGATAGTGGTGAGTCGATAGTCGTTAGTCTATAGTCGTGAGTCGATAGTCGTGAGTCGATAGTCGGAAGGTGGTTATCGGTTGTCGGTAGTCGTGAGTCGCTAGTAGTAAGTCGGAAGTCGGTAGTCGATAGTTAGTGAGTCGATAAACGTGAGTCGATAGTCGTGAGTCGATAGCCGTGAGTCGCAAGACAGAAGCCGGAATACGGAAGTCGGAAGACGGAAGACGGAAGTCGGTTCTCGGTTGCTGGTAGTCGGTTGTCGTGAGTCGGTTGTCGGTTGTTGGTAGTCGGTACTCGTGAATCGATAGTCGGTAGTCGGTTATGGGTTGTCGGTAGTCGAGAGTCGGATGGCGTTCGTCGATAGTCGGTAGTCGGAAGTCGGTTATCGGTTGTCGTAAGTCGGTTGTCGTGAGTCGGTTGTCGTGAGTCGATAGTCGTGAGTCGATAGTCGTGAGTCGATAGTTGAGAGTCGATAGTCGTGAGTCGATAGTCGTGAGTCGATAGTCGTGAGTCGAAAGTCGTGAGGCGATAGTCGTGAGTTGATAGTCGTGAGTCGATAGTCGTGAGTCGGTTGTCGTGAGTCGGTTGTCGTGAGTCGATAGTCGTGAGTCGATAGTCGTGAGTCGATAGTCGTGAGTCGATAGCCGTGAGTCGCAAGACGGAAGTCGGAAGACGGAAGGCGGAAGACGGAAGTCGGAAGACGGAAGTCGGTTCTCGGTTGTCGTGAGTCGGTTGTCGTGAGTCGGTTGTCGGTTGTTGGTAGTCGGTGGTCGTGAATTGATAGTCGGTAGTCGGTTATGGGTTGTCGGTAGTCGAGAGTCGGTTGGCGTGAGTCGATAGTCGGTAGTCGGAAGGCGGTTATCGGTTGTCGGTAGTCGTGAAACAGTAGTCGTAAGTCGGTAGTAGTAAGTCGGAAGTCGGCAGTCAGTAGTCGATAGTCGTGAGTCAATAGTCGTGAGTCGATAAACGTGAGTCGATAGTCGTGAGTCGATAGTCGTTAGTCTATAGTCGTGAGTCGATAAACGTGAGTCGATAGTCATGAGTCGATAGTCGTGAGTCGATAGTCGTGAGTCGATAGTCGTGAGTCGATAGTCGTGAGTCGATAGTCGTGAGTCGATAGTCGTGAGTCGATAGTTGTGAGTCGATAGTCGTGAGTCGATAGTTGTGAGTCGATAGTCGTGAGTCGATAGTCGTGAGTCGGAAAACGGAAGTCGGAAGACGGAAGTCGGAAGACGGAAGACGGAAGTCGGTTCTCGGTTGCTGGTAGTCGGTTGTCGTGAGTCGGTTGTCGTTAGTCGATAGTCATGAGTCGGAATTCGAAAGTCGGTTCTCAGTTGTTGGTAGTCGGTTGTCGTAAGTCGGTTGTCGTGAGTCGGTTGTCGTGCGTCGATAGTCGTGAGTCGATAGTCGTGAGTCGATAGTCGTGAGTCGATAGTCGTGAGTCGATAGTCGTGAGTCGATAGTCGTGAGTCGAAAGTCGTGAGTCGATAGTCGAGAGTCGATAGTCGTGAGTCGATAGTCGTGAGTCGATAGTCGTGAGTCGATAGTCGTGAGTCGATAGTCGTGAGTCGATAGTCGTGAGTCGATAGTTGTGAGTCGATAGTCGTGAGTCGATAGTTGTGAGTCGATAGTCGTGAGTCGATAGTCGTGAGTCGGAAAACGGAAGTCGGAAGACGGAAGTCGGAAGACGGAAGACGGAAGTCGGTTCTCGGTTGCTGGTAGTCGGTTGTCGTGAGTCGGTTGTCGTTAGTCGATAGTCATGAGTCGGAATTCGAAAGTCGGTTCTCAGTTGTTGGTAGTCGGTTGTCGTAAGTCGGTTGTCGTGAGTCGGTTGTCGTGCGTCGATAGTCGTGAGTCGATAGTCGTGAGTCGATAGTCGTGAGTCGATAGTCGTGAGTCGATAGTCGTGAGTCGATAGTCGTGAGTCGAAAGTCGTGATTCGATAGTCGTGAGTCGAAAGTCGTGAGTCGATAGTCGTGAGTCGATAGTCGTGAGTCGATAGTCGTGAGTCGATATTCGTGAGTCGATAGTCGAGTCGATAGCCGTGAGTCGATAGTCGTGAGTCGATAGTCGTGAGTCGATAGTCGTGAGTCGAAAGTCGTGAGTCGATAGTCGTGAGTCGATAGTCGTGAGTCGGTTGTCGGTTGTTGGTAGCCGGTAGTCGTGAATCGATAGTCGGTAGTCGGTTATCGGTTGTCGATAGTCGTGAGTCGGTAGTCGTGAGTCCGTAGTAGTAAGTCGTAAGTCGGTAGTCGGTCGTCGTGAATCGATAGTCGTGAGTCGATAGTCGTGAGTCGATAGTCGTGAGTCGATAGTCGTGAGTCGATAGTCGTAAGTCGATAGTCGTGAGTCGATAGTGGTGACTCGATCGTCGTGAGTCGATAGTCGTGAGTCGATAGTCGTGAGTCGGACGACGGAAGTCGGAAGTGGGAAGTCGGAAGACGGAAGTCGGAAGACGGAAGTCGGAAGACGGAAGTCGGAAGACGGAAGTCGGAAGACGGGAGTCGGTTCTTGGTTGCTGGTAGTCGGTTGTCGTGAGTCGATAGTCATGAGTCGGAATTCGAAAGTCTGTTCTCAGTTGTTGGTAGTCGGTTGTCGTAAGTCGGTTGTCGTGAGTCGGTTGTCGTGAGTCGATATTCGTGAGTCGATAGTCGTGAGTCGATAGTCGTGAGTCGATAGTCGTGAGTCGAAAGTCGTGAGTCGATAGTCGTGAGTCGATAGTCGTGAGTCGATAGTCGTGAGTCGCTAGTCGTGAGCCGATAGTCGTGAGTCGATAGTCGTGAGTCGATAGTCGTGAGTCGATAGTCGAGAGTCCATAGTCGTGAATTGATAGTCGTGAGTCGGTTGTCGTGAGTCGGTTGTCGTTAGTCGATAGTCATGAGTCGGAATTCGAAAGTCGGTTCTCAGTTGTTGGTAGTCGGTTGTCGTAAGTCGATAGTCGTGAGTCGATAGTCGTGAGTCGATAGTCGTGTGTCGATTGTCGTGAGTCGATAGTCGTGAGTCGATAAACGTGAGTCGAAAGTCGTAAGTCGATAGTCGTGAGTCGATAGTCGTGAGTCGATAGTCGTAAGTCGATAGTCGTGAGTCGATAGTCGTGAGTCGATAGTCGTGAGTCGATAGTCGTGAATTGATAGTCGTGAGTCAGTTGTCGTGAGTCGATAGTCATGAGTCGGAATTCGAAAGTCGGTTCTCAGTTGTTGGTAGTCGGTTGTCGTAAGTCGATTGTCGTGAGTCTGTTGTCGTGATTCGATAGTCGTGAGTCGATAGTCGTGAGTCGATTGTCGTGAGTCGATAGTCGTGAGTCGAAAGTCGGAGGCGATAGTCGTGAGTCGATAGTCGTGAGTCGATAGTCGTGAGTCGATAGTCGTGTGTCGATTGTCGTGAGTCGATAGTCGTGAGTCGATAGTCGTGAGTCGATAGTTGTGAGTCGATAGTTGTGAGTCGATAGTCGTGACTCAATAGTCGTGAGTCGATAGTCCTGAGTCGATAGTCGTGAGTCGCTAGTCGTGAGCCGATAGTCGTGAGTCGATAGTCGTGAGTCGATAGTCGTGAGTCGATAGTCGAGAGTCCATAGTCGTGAATTGATAGTCGTGAGTCGGTTGTCGTGAGTCGGTTGTCGTGAGTCGGTTGTCGTGAGTCGGTTGTTGTGAGTCGGTTGTCGGTTGTTGGAAGTCGGTAGTCGTGAATCGATAGTCGGTAGTCGGTTATCGGTTGTCGGTAGTCGGAGTCGGTAGTCGAGTCGGTAGTAGTAAGTCGTAAGTCGGTAGTCGGTCGTCGGTAGTCGATTGTCGTGAGTCGATAGTCGTTAGTCGATAGTCGTGAGTCGATAGTCGTGAGTCGATAGTCGTGAGTCTAAAGTCGGAAATGGAAAGTCGGAAGACGGAAGTCGGAAGACGGAAGTCGGAAGACGGAAGACGGAAGTCGGTTCTCGGTTGCTGGTAGTCGGTTGTCGTGCGTCGATTGTCGTGAGTCGCTTCTCAGTTGTTGGTAGTCGGTTGTCGTAAGTCGGTTGTCGTGAGTCGGTTGTCGTGAGTCGATATTCGTGAGTCGATAGTCGTGAGTCGATAGTCGTGAGTCGATAGTCGTGAGTCGAAAGTCGTGAGTCGATAGTCGTGAGTCGATAGTCGTGAGTCGATAGTCGTGAGTCGCTAGTCGTGAGCCGATAGTCGTGAGTCGATAGTCGTGAGTCGATAGTCGTGAGTCGATAGTCGAGAGTCCATAGTCGTGAATTGATAGTCGTGAGTCGGTTGTCGTGAGTCGGTTGTCGTTAGTCGATAGTCATGAGTCGGAATTCGAAAGTCGGTTCTCAGTTGTTGGTAGTCGGTTGTCGTAAGTCGATAGTCGTGAGTCGATAGTCGTGAGTCGATAGTCGTGTGTCGATTGTCGTGAGTCGATAGTCGTGAGTCGATAAACGTGAGTCGAAAGTCGTAAGTCGATAGTCGTGAGTCGATAGTCGTGAGTCGATAGTCGTAAGTCGATAGTCGTGAGTCGATAGTCGAGTCGATAGTCGTGAGTCGATAGTCGTGAATTGATAGTCGTGAGTCAGTTGTCGTGAGTCGATAGTCATGGAGTCGGAATTCGAAAGTCGGTTCTCAGTTGTTGGTAGTCGGTTGTCGTAAGTCGATTGTCGTGAGTCTGTTGTCGTGATTCGATAGTCGTGAGTCGATAGTCGTGAGTCGATTGTCGTGAGTCGATAGTCGTGAGTCGAAAGTCGTGAGGCGATAGTCGTGAGTCGATAGTCGTGAGTCGATAGTCGTGAGTCGATAGTCGTGTGTCGATTGTCGTGAGTCGATAGTCGGAGTCGATAGTCGTGAGTCGATAGTTGTGAGTCGATAGTTGTGAGTCGATAGTCGTGACTCAATAGTCGTGAGTCGATAGTCCTGAGTCGATAGTCGTGAGTCGCTAGTCGTGAGCCGATAGTCGTGAGTCGATAGTCGTGAGTCGATAGTCGTGAGTCGATAGTCGAGAGTCCATAGTCGTGAATTGATAGTCGTGAGTCGGTTGTCGTGAGTCGGTTGTCGTGAGTCGGTTGTCGTGAGTCGGTTGTTGTGAGTCGGTTGTCGGTTGTTGGAAGTCGGTAGTCGTGAATCGATAGTCGGTAGTCGGTTATCGGTTGTCGGTAGTCGTGAGTCGGTAGTCGTGAGTCGGTAGTAGTAAGTCGTAAGTCGGTAGTCGGTCGTCGGTAGTCGATTGTCGTGAGTCGATAGTCGTTAGTCGATAGTCGTGAGTCGATAGTCGTGAGTCGATAGTCGTGAGTCTAAAGTCGGAAATGGGAAGTCGGAAGACGGAAGTCGGAAGACGGAAGTCGGAAGACGGAAGACGGAAGTCGGTTCTCGGTTGCTGGTAGTCGGTTGTCGTGCGTCGATTGTCGTGAGTCGGTTGTCGTGAGTCGATAGTCATGAGTCGGAATTCGAAAGTCGCTTCTCAGTTGTTGGTAGTCGGTTGTCGTAAGTCGGTTGTCCTGAGTCGGTTGTCGTGAGTCGATAGTCGTAAGTCGATAGTCGTGAGTCGATAGTCGTGAGTCGATAGTCGTGAGTCGATAGTCGAGAGTCGATAGTCGTGAGTCGATGGTCGTGAGTCGATAGTCGTGAGTCGATTGTCGTGAGTCAATAGTCGTGAGTCGATAGTCGTGAGTCGAAAGTCGTGAGGGGATAGTCGTGAGTCGATAGTCTTGAGTCGATAGTCGTGAGTCGGAAGACGGAAGCGGAAGTCGGAAGACGGATTCGAAATACGGATGTCGGAAGTCGGAAGACGTAAGTCGGAATACGGAAGACGGAAGTCAGTTCTCGGTTGCTGGTAGTCGGTTGTCGTGAGTCGGCTGTCGTGAGTCGATAGTCATGAGTCGGAATTCGAAAGTCGGTTATCAGTTGTTGGTAGTCGGTTGTCGTAAGTCGGTTGTCGTGAGTCGGTTGTCGTGAGTCGATAGTCGTGATTCGATAGTCGTGAGTCGATAGTCGTGAGTCGATAGTCGTGAGTCGATAGTCGTGAGTCGATAGTCGTGAGTCGATAGTCGGAAGGTGGTTATCGGTTGTCGGTAGTCGTGAGTCGCTAGTAGTAAGTCGGAAGTCGGTAGTCGATAGTTAGTGAGTCGATAAACGTGAGTCGATAGTCGTGAGTCGATAGCCGTGAGTCGCAAGACAGAAGCCGGAATACGGAAGTCGGAAGACGGAAGACGGAAGTCGGTTCTCGGTTGCTGGTAGTCGGTTGTCGTGAGTCGGTTGTCGGTTGTTGGTAGTCGGTACTCGTGAATCGATAGTCGGTAGTCGGTTATGGGTTGTCGGTAGTCGAGAGTCGGATGGCGTTCGTCGATAGTCGGTAGTCGGAAGTCGGTTATCGGTTGTCGTAAGTCGGTTGTCGTGAGTCGGTTGTCGTGAGTCGATAGTCGTGAGTCGATAGTCGTGAGTCGATAGTTGAGAGTCGATAGTCGTGAGTCGATAGTCGTGAGTCGATAGTCGTGAGTCGAAAGTCGTGAGGCGATAGTCGTGAGTTGATAGTCGGAGTCGATAGTCGTGAGTCGGTTGTCGTGAGTCGGTTGTCGTGAGTCGATAGTCGTGAGTCGATAGTCGTGAGTCGATAGTCGTGAGTCGATAGCCGAGTCGCAAGACGGAAGTCGGAAGACGGAAGGCGGAAGACGGAAGTCGGAAGACGGAAGTCGGTTCTCGGTTGTCGAGTCGGTTGTCGTGAGTCGGTTGTCGGTTGTTGGTAGTCGGTGGTCGTGAATTGATAGTCGGTAGTCGGTTATGGGTTGTCGGTAGTCGAGAGTCGGTTGGCGTGAGTCGATAGTCGGTAGTCGGAAGGCGGTTATCGGTTGTCGGTAGTCGTGAAACAGTAGTCGTAAGTCGGTAGTAGTAAGTCGGAAGTCGGCAGTCAGTAGTCGATAGTCGTGAGTCAATAGTCGTGAGTCGATAAACGTGAGTCGATAGTCGTGAGTCGATAGTCGTTAGTCTATAGTCGTGAGTCGATAAACGTGAGTCGATAGTCATGAGTCGATAGTCGTGAGTCGATAGTCGTGAGTCGATAGTCGTGAGTCGATAGTCGTGAGTCGATAGTCGTGAGTCGATAGTCGGAGTCGATAGTTGTGAGTCGATAGTCGTGAGTCGATAGTTGTGAGTCGATAGTCGTGAGTCGATAGTCGGAGTCGGAAAACGGAAGTCGGAAGACGGAAGTCGGAAGACGGAAGACGGAAGTCGGTTCTCGGTTGCTGGTAGTCGGTTGTCGTGAGTCGGTTGTCGTTAGTCGATAGTCATGAGTCGGAATTCGAAAGTCGGTTCTCAGTTGTTGGTAGTCGGTTGTCGTAAGTCGGTTGTCGTGAGTCGGTTGTCGTGCGTCGATAGTCGGAGTCGATAGTCGTGAGTCGATAGTCGTGAGTCGATAGTCGTGAGTCGATAGTCGTGAGTCGATAGTCGTGAGTCGAAAGTCGTGAGTCGATAGTCGAGAGTCGATAGTCGTGAGTCGATAGTCGTGAGTCGATAGTCGTGAGTCGATAGTCGTGAGTCGATAGTCGTGAGTCGATAGTCGTGAGTCGATAGTTGTGAGTCGATAGTCGTGAGTCGATAGTTGTGAGTCGATAGTCGTGAGTCGATAGTCGTGAGTCGGAAAACGGAAGTCGGAAGACGGAAGTCGGAAGACGGAAGACGGAAGTCGGTTCTCGGTTGCTGGTAGTCGGTTGTCGTGAGTCGGTTGTCGTTAGTCGATAGTCATGAGTCGGAATTCGAAAGTCGGTTCTCAGTTGTTGGTAGTCGGTTGTCGTAAGTCGGTTGTCGAGTCGGTTGTCGTGCGTCGATAGTCGTGAGTCGATAGTCGTGAGTCGATAGTCGTGAGTCGATAGTCGTGAGTCGATAGTCGTGAGTCGATAGTCGTGAGTCGAAAGTCGTGATTCGATAGTCGTGAGTCGAAAGTCGTGAGTCGATAGTCGTGAGTCGATAGTCGTGAGTCGATAGTCGTGAGTCGATATTCGTGAGTCGATAGTCGTGAGTCGATAGCCGTGAGTCGATAGTCGTGAGTCGATAGACGTGAGTCGATAGTCGTGAGTCGAAAGTCGTGAGTCGATAGTCGTGAGTCGATAGTCGTGAGTCGGTTGTCGGTTGTTGGTAGCCGGTAGTCGTGAATCGATAGTCGGTAGTCGGTTATCGGTTGTCGATAGTCGTGAGTCGGTAGTCGTGAGTCCGTAGTAGTAAGTCGTAAGTCGGTAGTCGGTCGTCGTGAATCGATAGTCGTGAGTCGATAGTCGTGAGTCGATAGTCGTGAGTCGATAGTCGTAAGTCGATAGTCGTGAGTCGATAGTGGTGACTCGATCGTCGTGAGTCGATAGTCGTGAGTCGATAGTCGTGAGTCGGAAGACGGAAGTCGGAAGTGGGAAGTCGGAAGACGGAAGTCGGAAGACGGAAGTCGGAAGACGGAAGTCGGAAGACGGAAGTCGGAAGACGGGAGTCGGTTCTTGGTTGCTGGTAGTCGGTTGTCGTGAGTCGATAGTCATGAGTCGGAATTCGAAAGTCTGTTCTCAGTTGTTGGTAGTCGGTTGTCGTAAGTCGGTTGTCGTGAGTCGGTTGTCGTGAGTCGATATTCGTGAGTCGATAATCGTGAGTCGATAGTCGTGAGTCGATAGTCGTGAGTCGAAAGTCGTGAGTCGATAGTCGTGAGTCGATAGTCGTGAGTCGATAGTCGTGAGTCGATAGTCGTGAGTCGATAGTCGTGAGTCGATAGTCGGTTGTTGGTAGTCGGGAGTCGTGAATCGATAGTCGGTAGTCGAAAGTCGGTTATCGGTTGTCGGTAGTCGTGAGTCGGTTGTCGTGAGTCGATAGTCGGAAATCGGAAGGCGGTTATCGGCTGTCGATAGTCGTGAGTCGGTAGTCGGAGTCGGTAGTAGTAAGTCGGAAGTCTGTAGTCGGTCGTCGGTAGTCGATAGTCGTTAGTCGATAGTCGTGAGTCGGAAGACGGAAGTCGGAAGTGGAAGTCGGAAGCGGAAGTCGGAAGACGGATTCGAAAGACGGAAGTCGCAAGACGTAAGTCGGAAGACGGAAGTCGGTTCTCGGTTGCTGGTAGTCGGTTGTCGAGTCGATAGTCATGAGTCGGAATTCGAAAGTCAGTTCTCAGTTGTTGGTAGTCGGTTGTCGTAAGTCGGTTGTCGTGAGTCGGTTGTCGTGAGTCGATAGTCGTGAGTCGATAGTCGTGAGTCGACAGTCGTGAGTCGATAGTCGTGAGTCGATAGTCGTGAGTCGATAGTCGTGAGTCGATAGTCGTGAGTCGATAGTCGTGAGTCGATAGTCGTGAGTCGATAGTCGTGAGTCGAAAGTCGTGAGTCGATGGTCGTGAGTCGAAAGTCGTGAGTCGATAGTCGTGAGTCGATAGTCGTGAGTCGATAGTCGTGAGTCGATAGTCGTGAGTCGATAGTCGTGAGTCGATAGTCGTGAGTCGATAGTCGTGAGTCGATAGTCGTGTGTCGATTGTCGTGAGTCGATAGTCGTGAGTCGATAGTCGTGAGTCGATAAACATGAGTCGATAGTCGTGAGTCGATAGTCGTGAGTCGAAAGTCGTGAGTCGATAGTCGTGAGTCGAAAGTCGTGAGTCGATAGTCGTGAGTCGATAGTCGTGAGTCGATAGTCGTGAGTCGATAGTCGTGAGTCGATAGTCGTGAGTCGATAGTCGTGAGTCGATAGTCGTGAGTCGATAGTCGTGAGTCGATAGTCGTGAGTCGATAGTCGTGTGTCGATTGTCGTGAGTCGATAGTCGTGAGTCGATAAACATGAGTCGATAGTCGTGAGTCGATAGTCGTGAGTCGATAGTCGTGAGTCGAAAGTCGTGAGTCGATAGTCGTGAGTCGAAAGTCGTGACTCGATAGTCGTGAGTCGATAGTCGTGAGTCGATAGTCGTGAGTCGATAGTCGTGAGTCGATAGTCGTGAGTCGGTCGTCGTGAATCGATAGTCGTGAGTCGATAGTCGTGAGTCGGTAGTCGTGAGTCGGTAGTAGTAAGTCGTAAGTCGGTAGTCGGTCGTCGGTAGTCGATTGTCGTGAGTCGATAGTCGTTAGTCGATAGTCGTGAGTCGATAGTCGTGAGTCGATAGTCGTGAGTCTAAAGTCGGAAATGGGAAGTCGGAAGACGGAAGTCGGAAGACGGAAGTCGGAAGACGGAAGTCGGAAGACGGAAGACGGAAGTCGGTTCTCGGTTGCTGGTAGTCGGTTGTCGTGAGTCGGTTGTCGTGAGTCGATAGTCATGAGTCGGAATTCGAAAGTCGCTTCTCAGTTGTTGGTAGTCGGTTGTCGTAAGTCGGTTGTCCTGAGTCGGTTGTCGAGTCGATAGTCGTAAGTCGATAGTCGTGAGTCGATAGTCCTGAGTCGATAGTCGTGAGTCGATAGTCGAGAGTCGATAGTCGTGAGTCGATGGTCGTGAGTCGATAGTCGTGAGTCGATTGTCGTGAGTCAATAGTCGTGAGTCGATAATCGTGAGTCGAAAGTCGTGAGGGAATAGTCGTGAGTCGATAGTCGTGAGTCGATAGTCGTGAGTCGGAAGACGGAAGCGGAAGTCGGAAGACGGATTCGAAATACGGATGTCGGAAGTCGGAAGACGTAAGTCGGAATACGGAAGACGGAAGTCAGTTCTCGGTTGCTGGTAGTCGGTTGTCGTGAGTCGGCTGTCGTGAGTCGATAGTCATGAGTCGGAATTCGAAAGTCGGTTATCAGTTGTTGGTAGTCGGTTGTCGTAAGTCGGTTGTCGTGAGTCGGTTGTCGTGAGTCGATAGTCGTGATTCGATAGTCGGAGTCGATAGTCGTGAGTCGATGGTCGTGAGTCGATAGTCGTGAGTCGATAGTCGTGAGTCGATAGTCGAGAGTCGAAAGTCGTGCGGCGATAGTCGTGAGTCGATAGTCGTGAGTCGATAGTGGTGAGTCGATAGTCGTTAGTCTATAGTCGTGAGTCGATAGTCGTGAGTCGATAGTCGGAAGGTGGTTATCGGTTGTCGGTAGTCGTGAGTCGCTAGTAGTAAGTCGGAAGTCGGTAGTCGATAGTTAGTGAGTCGATAAACGTGAGTCGATAGTCGTGAGTCGATAGCCGTGAGTCGCAAGACAGAAGCCGGAATACGGAAGTCGGAAGACGGAAGACGGAAGTCGGTTCTCGGTTGCTGGTAGTCGGTTGTCGTGAGTCGGTTGTCGGTTGTTGGTAGTCGGTACTCGTGAATTGATAGTCGGTAGTCGGTTATGGGTTGTCGGTAGTCGAGAGTCGGATGGCGTTCGTCGATAGTCGGTAGTCGGAAGTCGGTTATCGGTTGTCGTAAGTCGGTTGTCGTGAGTCGGTTGTCGTGAGTCGTGAGTCGATAGTCGTGAGTCGATAGTTGAGAGTCGATAGTCGTGAGTCGATAGTCGTGAGTCGATAGTCGTGAGTCGAAAGTCGTGAGGCGATAGTCGTGAGTCGATAGTCGTGAGTCGATAGTCGTGAGTCGGTTGTCGTGAGTCGGTTGTCGTGAGTCGATAGTCGTGAGTCAATAGTCGTGAGTCGATAGTCGTGAGTCGATAGCCGTGAGTCGCAAGACGGAAGTCGGAAGACGGAAGGCGGAAGACGGAAGTCGGAAGACGGAAGTCGGTTCTCGGTTGTCGTGAGTCGGTTGTCGGTTGTTGGTAGTCGGTAGTCGTGAGTTGATAGTCGGTAGTCGGTTATGGGTTGTCGGTAGTCGAGAGTCGGTTGGCGTGAGTCGATAGTCGGTAGTCGGAAGGCGGTTATCGGTTGTCGGTAGTCGTGAAACAGTAGTCGTAAGTCGGTAGTAGTAAGTCGGAAGTCGGCAGTCAGTAGTCGATAGTCGTGAGTCAATAGTCGTGAGTCGATAAACGTGAGTCGATAGTCGTGAGTCGATAGTCGTTAGTCTATAGTCGTGAGTCGACAGTCGTGAGTCGATAAACGTGAGTCGATAGTCATGAGTCGATAGTCGTGAGTCGATAGTCGTGAGTCGTTAGTCGTGAGTCGATAGTCGTGAGTCGATAGTCGTGAGTCGATAGTCGTGAGTCGATAGTTGTGAGTCGATAGTCGTGAGTCGATAGTTGTGAGTCGATAGTCGTGAGTCGATAGTCGTGAGTCGGAAAACGGAAGTCGGAAGACGGAAGTCGGAAGACGGAAGACGGAAGTCGGTTCTCGGTTGCTGGTAGTCGGTTGTCGTGAGTCGGTTGTCGTTAGTCGATAGTCATGAGTCGGAATTCGAAAGTCGGTTCTCAGTTGTTGGTAGTCGGTTGTTGTGAGTCGGTTGTCGTGCGTCGATAGCCGTGAGTCGATAGTCGTGAGTCGATAGTCGTGAGTCGATAGTCGTGAGTCGAAAGTCGTGATTCGATAGTCGTGATTCGAAAGTCGTGAGTCGATAGTCGTGAGTCGATAGTCGTGAGTCGATAGTCGTGAGTCGATATTCGTGAGTCGATAGTCGTGAGTCGATAGCCGTGAGTCGATAGTCGTGAGTCGATAGTCGTGAGTCGATAGTCGTGAGTCGAAAGTCGTGAGTCGATAGTCGTGAGTCGATAGTCGTGAGTCGGTTGTCGGTTGTTGGTAGCCGGTAGTCGTGAATCGATAGTCGGTAGTCGGTTATCTGTTGTCGATAGTCGTGAGTCGGTAGTCGTGAGTCCGTAGTAGTAAGTCGTAAGTCGGTAGTCGGTCGTCGTGAATCGATAGTCGTGAGTCGATAGTCGTGAGTCGATAGTCGTGAGTCGATAGTCGTGAGTCGATAGTCGTAAGTCGATAGTCGTGAGTCGATAGTGGTGAGTCGATCGTCGTGAGTCGATAGTCGTGAGTCGATAGTCGTGAGTCGGAAGACGGAAGTCGGAAGTGGGAAGTCGGAAGACGGAAGTCGGAAGACGGAAGTCGGAAGACGGAAGTCGGAAAACGGAAGTCGGAAGACGGAAGTCGGAAGACGGGAGTCGGTTCTTGGTTGCTGGTAGTCGGTTGTCGTGAGTCGATAGTCATGAGTCGGAATTCGAAAGTCGGTTCTCAGTTGTTGGTAGTCGGTTGTCGTAAGTCGGTTGTCGTGAGTCGGTTGTCGTGAGTCGATATTCGTGAGTCGATAGTCGTGAGTCGATAGTCGTGAGTCGATAGTCGTGCGTCGATAGTCGTGAGTCGAAAGTCGTGAGTCGATAGTCGTGAGTCGATAGCCGTGAGTCGCAAGACGGAAGTCGGAAGGCGGAAGACGGAAGTCGGAAGACGGAAGTCGGTTCTCAGTTGGCGTGAGTCGGTTGTCGTGAGTCGGTTGTCGGTTGTTGTTAGTCGGAAGTCGTGAATCGATAGTCGGTAGTCGGTTATGGGTTATCGGTAGTCGAGAGTCGGTTGGCGTGAGTCGATAGTCGGTAGTCGGAAGGCGGTTATCGGTTGTCGGTAGTCGTGAAACAGTAGTCGTAAGTCGGTAGTAGTAAGTCGCAAGTCGGCAGTCAGTAGTCGATAGTCGTGAGTCGATAGTCGTGAGTCGATAAACGTGAGTCGATAGTCGTGACTCAATAGTCGTGAGTCGATAGTGCTGAGTCGATAGTCGTGAGTCGATAGTCGTGAGTCGATAGTCGTGAGTCGATAGTCGTGAGTCGATAGTCGTGAGTCGATAGTCGTGTGTCGATTGTCGTGAGTCGATAGTCGTGAGTCGATAGTCGTGAGTCGATAGTCGTGAGTCGATAGTCGTGAGTCGATAGTCGGTTGTTGGTAGTCGGGAGTCGTGAATCGATAGTCGGTAGTCGAAAGTCGGTTATCGGTTGTCGGTAGTCGTGAGTCGGTTGTCGTGAGTCGATAGTCGGAAATCGGAAGGCGGTTATCGGCTGTCGATAGTCGTGAGTCGGTAGTCGTGAGTCGGTAGTAGTAAGTCGGAAGTCTGTAGTCGGTCGTCGGTAGTCGATAGTCGTGAGTCGATAGTCGTGAGTCGGAAGACGGAAGTCGGAAGTGGGAAGTCGGAAGCGGAAGTCGGAAGACGGATTCGAAAGACGGAAGTCGCAAGACGTAAGTCGGAAGACGGAAGTCGGTTCTCGGTTGCTGGTAGTCGGTTGTCGTGAGTCGATAGTCATGAGTCGGAATTCGAAAGTCAGTTCTCAGTTGTTGGTAGTCGGTTGTCGTAAGTCGGTTGTCGTGAGTCGGTTGTCGTGAGTCGAAAGTCGTGAGTCGATAGTCGTGAGTCGATAGTCGTGAGTCGATAGTCGTGAGTCGATAGTCGTGAGTCGATAGTCGTGAGTCGATAGTCGTGAGTCGATAGTCGTGAGTCGATAGTCGTGTGTCGATTGTCGTGAGTCGATAGTCGTGAGTCGATAGTCGTGAGTCGATAAACATGAGTCGATAGTCGTGAGTCGATAGTCGTGAGTCGATAGTCGTGAGTCGATAGTCGTGAGTCGATAGTCGTGAGTCGATAGTCGTGTGTCGATTGTCGTGAGTCGATAGTCGTGAGTCGATAGTCGTGAGTCGATAAACATGAGTCGATAGTCGTGAGTCGATAGTCGTGAGTCGAAAGTCGTGAGTCGATAGTCGTGAGTCGAAAGTCGTGAGTCGATAGTCGTGAGTCGATAGTCGTGAGTCGATAGTCGTGAGTCGATAGTCGTGAGTCGATAGTCGTGAGTCGATAGTCGTGAGTCGATAGTCGTGAGTCGATAGTCGTGAGTCGATAGTCGTGAGTCGATAGTCGTGTGTCGATTGTCGAGTCGATAGTCGTGAGTCGATAAACATGAGTCGATAGTCGTGAGTCGATAGTCGTGAGTCGATAGTCGTGAGTCGAAAGTCGTGAGTCGATAGTCGTGAGTCGAAAGTCGTGACTCGATAGTCGTGAGTCGATAGTCGTGAGTCGATAGTCGTGAGTCGATAGTCGTGAGTCGATAGTCGTGAGTCGGTCGTCGTGAATCGATAGTCGTGCGTCGATAGTCGTGAGTCGGTAGTCGTGAGTCGGTAGTAGTAAGTCGTAAGTCGGTAGTCGGTCGTCGGTAGTCGATTGTCGTGAGTCGATAGTCGTTAGTCGATAGTCGTGAGTCGATAGTCGTGAGTCGATAGTCGTGAGTCTAAAGTCGGAAATGGGAAGTCGGAAGACGGAAGTCGGAAGACGGAAGTCGGAAGACGGAAGTCGGAAGACGGAAGACGGAAGTCGGTTCTCGGTTGCTGGTAGTCGGTTGTCGTGAGTCGGTTGTCGTGAGTCGATAGTCATGAGTCGGAATTCGAAAGTCGCTTCTCAGTTGTTGGTAGTCGGTTGTCGTAAGTCGGTTGTCCTGAGTCGGTTGTCGTGAGTCGATAGTCGTAAGTCGATAGTCGTGAGTCGATAGTCCTGAGTCGATAGTCGTGAGTCGATAGTCGAGAGTCGATAGTCGTGAGTCGATGGTCGTGAGTCGATAGTCGTGAGTCGATTGTCGTGAGTCAATAGTCGTGAGTCGATAATCGTGAGTCGAAAGTCGTGAGGGAATAGTCGTGAGTCGATAGTCTTGAGTCGATAGTCGTGAGTCGGAAGACGGAAGCGGAAGTCGGAAGACGGATTCGAAATACGGATGTCGGAAGTCGGAAGACGTAAGTCGGAATACGGAAGACGGAAGTCAGTTCTCGGTTGCTGGTAGTCGGTTGTCGTGAGTCGGCTGTCGTGAGTCGATAGTCATGAGTCGGAATTCGAAAGTCGGTTATCAGTTGTTGGTAGTCGGTTGTCGTAAGTCGGTTGTCGTGAGTCGGTTGTCGTGAGTCGATAGTCGTGATTCGATAGTCGTGAGTCGATAGTCGTGAGTCGATGGTCGTGAGTCGATAGTCGTGAGTCGATAGTCGTGAGTCGATAGTCGAGAGTCGAAAGTCGTGCGGCGATAGTCGTGAGTCGATAGTCGTGAGTCGATGGTGGTGAGTCGATAGTCGTTAGTCTATAGTCGTGAGTCGATAGTCGTGAGTCGATAGTCGGAAGGTGGTTATCGGTTGTCGGTAGTCGTGAGTCGCTAGTAGTAAGTCGGAAGTCGGTAGTCGATAGTTAGTGAGTCGATAAACGTGAGTCGATAGTCGTGAGTCGATAGCCGTGAGTCGCAAGACAGAAGCCGGAATACGGAAGTCGGAAGACGGAAGACGGAAGTCGGTTCTCGGTTGCTGGTAGTCGGTTGTCGTGAGTCGGTTGTCGGTTGTTGGTAGTCGGTACTCGTGAATTGATAGTCGGTAGTCGGTTATGGGTTATCGGTAGTCGAGAGTCGGTTGGCGTGAGTCGATAGTCGGTAGTCGGAAGGCGGTTATCGGTTGTCGGTAGTCGTGAAACAGTAGTCGTAAGTCGGTAGTAGTAAGTCGCAAGTCGGCAGTCAGTAGTCGATAGTCGTGAGTCGATAGTCGTGAGTCGATAAACGTGAGTCGATAGTCGTGACTCAATAGTCGTGAGTCGATAGTGCTGAGTCGATAGTCGTGAGTCGATAGTCGTGAGTCGATAGTCGTGAGTCGATAGTCGTGAGTCGATAGTCGTGAGTCGATAGTCGTGTGTCGATTGTCGTGAGTCGATAGTCGTGAGTCGATAGTCGTGAGTCGATAGTCGTGAGTCGATAGTCGTGAGTCGATAGTTGTGAGTCGATGGTCGTGAGTCGATAGTCGTGAGTCGATAGTCGTGAGTCGATAGTCGTGAGTCGATAGTCGGTTGTCGGTTGTTGGTAGACGGTAGTCGTGAATCGATAGTCGGTAGTCGGTTATCGGTTGTCGATAGTCGTGAGTCGGTAGTCGTGAGTCCGTAGTAGTAAGTCGTAAGTCGGTAGTCGGTCGTCGTGAATCGATAGTCGTGAGTCGATAGTCGTGAGTCGATAGTCGTGAGTCGATAGTCGTGAGTCGATAGTCGTAAGTCGATAGTCGTGAGTCGATAGTGGTGAGTCGATCGTCGTGAGTCGATAGTCGTGAGTCGATAGTCGTGAGTCGGAAGACGGAAGTCGGAAGTGGGAAGTCGGAAGACGGAAGTCGGAAGACGGAAGTCGGAAGACGGAAGTCGGAAGACGGAAGTCGGAAGACGGGAGTCGGTTCTTGGTTGCTGGTAGTCGGTTGTCGTGAGTCGATAGTCATGAGTCGGAATTCGAAAGTCGGTTCTCAGTTGTTGGTAGTCGGTTGTCGTAAGTCGGTTGTCGTGAGTCGGTTGTCGTGAGTCGATAGTCGTGAGTCGATAGTCGTGAGTCGATAGTCGTGAGTCGAAAGTCGTGAGTCGATAGTCGTGAGTCGATAAACGTGAGTCGATAGTCGTGAGTCGATAGCCGTGAGTCGCAAGACGGAAGTCGGAAGGCGGAAGACGGAAGTCGGAAGACGGAAGTCGGTTCTCAGTTGGCGTGAGTCGGTTGTCGTGAGTCGGTTGTCGGTTGTTGTTAGTCGGAAGTCGTGAATCGATAGTCGGTAGTCGGTTATGGGTTATCGGTAGTCGAGAGTCGGTTGGCGTGAGTCGATAGTCGGTAGTCGGAAGGCGGTTATCGGTTGTCGGTAGTCGTGAAACAGTAGTCGTAAGTCGGTAGTAGTAAGTCGCAAGTCGGCAGTCAGTAGTCGATAGTCGTGAGTCGATAGTCGTGAGTCGATAAACGTGAGTCGATAGTCGTGACTCAATAGTCGTGAGTCGATAGTGCTGAGTCGATAGTCGTGAGTCGATAGTCGTGAGTCGATAGTCGTGAGTCGATAGTCGTGAGTCGATAGTCGTGAGTCGATAGTCGTGAGTCGATAGTCGTGAGTCGATAGTCGTGCGTCGATAGTCGTGAGTCGATAGTCGTGAGTCGATAGTCGAGAGTTGATAGTCGTGAATTGATAGTCGTGAGTCGGTTGTCGTGAGTCGGTTGTCGGTTGTTGGTAGTCGGGAGTCGTGAATCGATAGTCGGTAGTCGAAAGTCGGTTATCGGTTGTCGGTAGTCGTGAGTCGGTTGTCGTGAGTCGATAGTCGGAAATCGGAAGGCGGTTATCGGCTGTCGATAGTCGTGAGTCGGTAGTAGTAAGTCGGAAGTCTGTAGTCGGTCGTCGGTAGTCGATAGTCGTGAGTCGATAGTCGTGAGTCGGAAGACGGAAGTCGGAAGTGGGAAGTCGGAAGACGGAAGTCGGAAGACGGAAGTCGGAAGACGGAAGTCGGAAGACGGGAGTCGGTTCTTGGTTGCTGGTAGTCGGTTGTCGTGAGTCGATAGTCATGAGTCGGAATTCGAAAGTCGGTTCTCAGTTGTTGGTAGTCGGTTGTCGTGAGTCGGTTGTCGTGAGTCGATAGTCGTGAGTCGATAGTCGTGAGTCGATAGTCGTGAGTCGAAAGTCGTGAGTCGATAGTCGTGAGTCGATAAACGTGAGTCGATAGTCGTGAGTCGATAGCCGTGAGTCGCAAGACGGAAGTCGGAAGGCGGAAGACGGAAGTCGGAAGTCGGAAGACGGAAGTCGGTTCTCAGTTGGCGTGAGTCGGTTGTCGTGAGTCGGTTGTCGGTTGTTGTTAGTCGGAAGTCGTGAATCGATAGTCGGTAGTCGGTTATGGGTTATCGGTAGTCGAGAGTCGGTTGGCGTGAGTCGATAGTCGGTAGTCGGAAGGCGGTTATCGGTTGTCGGTAGTCGTGAAACAGTAGTCGTAAGTCGGTAGTAGTAAGTCGCAAGTCGGCAGTCAGTAGTCGATAGTCGTGAGTCGATAGTCGTGAGTCGATAAACGTGAGTCGATAGTCGTGACTCAATAGTCGTGAGTCGATAGTGCTGAGTCGATAGTCGTGAGTCGATAGTCGTGAGTCGATAGTCGTGAGTCGATAGTCGTGAGTCGATAGTCGTGAATCGATAGTCGTGTGTCGATTGTCGTGAGTCGATAGTCGTGAGTCGATAGTCGTGAGTCGATAGTCGTGAGTCGATAGTCGTGAGTCGATAGTCGTGAGTCGATAGTCGTGAGTCGATAGTCGTGAGTCGATAGTCGTGAGTCGATAGTCGTGTGTCGATTGTCGTGAGTCGATAGTCGTGAGTCGATAAACATGAGTCGATAGTCGTGAGTCGATAGTCGTGAGTCGATAGTCGTGAGTCGAAAGTCGTGAGTCGATAGTCGTGAGTCGAAAGTCGTGAGTCGATAGTCGTGAGTCGATAGTCGTGAGTCGATAGTCGTGAGTCGATAGTCGTGAGTCGATAGTCGTGAGTCGATAGTCGTGAGTCGATAGTCGTGAGTCGATAGTCGTGAGTCGATAGTCGTGAGTCGATAGTCGTGAGTCGACAGTCGTGAGTCGATAGTCGTGAGTCGATAGTCGTGAGTCGATAGTCGTGAGTCGATAGTCGTGAGTCGATAGTCGTGAGTCGATAGTCGTGAGTCGATAGTCGTGAGTCGATAGTCGTGAGTCGATAGTCGTGTGTCGATTGTCGTGAGTCGATAGTCGTGAGTCGATAAACATGAGTCGATAGTCGTGAGTCGATAGTCGTGAGTCGATAGTCGTGAGTCGAAAGTCGTGAGTCGATAGTCGTGAGTCGAAAGTCGTGAGTCGATAGTCGTGAGTCGATAGTCGTGAGTCGATAGTCGTGAGTCGATAGTCGTGAGTCGATAGTCGTGAGTCGATAGTCGTGAGTCGATAGTCGTGCGTCGATAGTCGTGAGTCGATAGTCGTGAGTCGATAGTCGAGAGTCGATAGTCGTGAATTGATAGTCGTGAGTCGGTTGTCGTGAGTCGGTTGTCGGTTGTTGGTAGTCGGGAGTCGTGAATCGATAGTCGGTAGTCGAAAGTCGGTTATCGGTTGTCGGTAGTCGTGAGTCGGTTGTCGTGAGTCGATAGTCGGAAATCGGAAGGCGGTTATCGGCTGTCGATAGTCGTGAGTCGGTAGTCGTGAGTCGGTAGTAGTAAGTCGGAAGTCTGTAGTCGGTCGTCGGTAGTCGATAGTCGTGAGTCGATAGTCGTGAGTCGGAAGACGGAAGTCGGAAGTGGGAAGTCGGAAGCGGAAGTCGGAAGACGGATTCGAAAGACGGAAGTCGCAAGACGTAAGTCGGAAGACGGAAGTCGGTTCTCGGTTGCTGGTAGTCGGTTGTCGTGAGTCGATAGTCATGAGTCGGAATTCGAAAGTCAGTTCTCAGTTGTTGGTAGTCGGTTGTCGTAAGTCGGTTGTCGTGAGTCGGTTGTCGTGAGTCGATAGTCGTGAGTCGATAGTCGTGAGTCGACAGTCGTGAGTCGATAGTCGTGAGTCGATAGTCGTGAGTCGATAGTCGTGAGTCGATAGTCGTGAGTCGATAGTCGTGAGTCGATAGTCGTGAGTCGATAGTCGTGAGTCGAAAGTCGTGAGTCGATGGTCGTGAGTCGAAAGTCGTGAGTCGATAGTCGTGAGTCGATAGTCGTGAGTCGATAGTCGTGAGTCGAGAGTCGTGAGTCGATAGTCGTGAGTCGATAGTCGTGAGTCGATAGTCGTGAGTCGATAGTCGTGAGTCGATAGTCGTGTGTCGATTGTCGTGAGTCGATAGTCGTGAGTCGATAAACATGAGTCGATAGACGTGAGTCGATAGTCGTGAGTCGATAGTCGTGAGTCGATAGTCGTGAGTCGATAGTCGTGAGTCGATAGTCGTGAGTCGATAGTCGTGAGTCGATAGTCGTGAGTCGATAGTCGTGAGTCGATAGTCGTGAGTCGACAGTCGTGAGTCGATAGTCGTGAGTCGATAGTCGTGAGTCGATAGTCGTGAGTCGATAGTCGTGAGTCGATAGTCGTGAGTCGATAGTCGTGAGTCGATAGTCGTGAGTCGATAGTCGTGAGTCGATAGTCGTGTGTCGATTGTCGTGAGTCGATAGTCGTGAGTCGATAAACATGAGTCGATAGTCGTGAGTCGATAGTCGTGAGTCGATAGTCGTGAGTCGAAAGTCGTGAGTCGATAGTCGTGAGTCGAAAGTCGTGAGTCGATAGTCGTGAGTCGATAGTCGTGAGTCGATAGTCGTGAGTCGATAGTCGTGAGTCGATAGTCGTGAGTCGATAGTCGTGAGTCGATAGTCGTGCGTCGATAGTCGTGAGTCGATAGTCGTGAGTCGATAGTCGAGAGTCGATAGTCGTGAATTGATAGTCGTGAGTCGGTTGTCGTGAGTCGGTTGTCGGTTGTTGGTAGTCGGGAGTCGTGAATCGATAGTCGGTAGTCGAAAGTCGGTTATCGGTTGTCGGTAGTCGTGAGTCGGTTGTCGTGAGTCGATAGTCGGAAATCGGAAGGCGGTTATCGGCTGTCGATAGTCGTGAGTCGGTAGTCGTGAGTCGGTAGTAGTAAGTCGGAAGTCTGTAGTCGGTCGTCGGTAGTCGATAGTCGTGAGTCGATAGTCGTGAGTCGGAAGACGGAAGTCGGAAGTGGGAAGTCGGAAGCGGAAGTCGGAAGACGGATTCGAAAGACGGAAGTCGCAAGACGTAAGTCGGAAGACGGAAGTCGGTTCTCGGTTGCTGGTAGTCGGTTGTCGTGAGTCGATAGTCATGAGTCGGAATTCGAAAGTCAGTTCTCAGTTGTTGGTAGTCGGTTGTCGTAAGTCGGTTGTCGTGAGTCGGTTGTCGGAGTCGATAGTCGTGAGTCGATAGTCGTGAGTCGACAGTCGAGTCGATAGTCGTGAGTCGATAGTCGTGAGTCGATAGTCGTGAGTCGATAGTCGTGAGTCGATAGTCGTGAGTCGATAGTCGTGAGTCGATAGTCGTGAGTCGATAGTCGTGAGTCGATAGTCGTGAGTCGATAGTCGTGAGTCGATAGTCGTGAGTCGATAGTCGTGAGTCGATAGTCGTGAGTCGAGAGTCGTGAGTCGATAGTCGTGAGTCGATAGTCGTGAGTCGATAGTCGTGAGTCGATAGTCGTGAGTCGATAGTCGTGTGTCGATTGTCGTGAGTCGATAGTCGTGAGTCGATAAACATGAGTCGATAGACGTGAGTCGATAGTCGTGAGTCGATAGTCGTGAGTCGAAAGTCGTGAGTCGATAGTCGTGAGTCGAAAGTCGTTATTCGATAGTCGTGAGTCGATAGTCGTGAGTCGATAGTCGTGAGTCGATAGTCGTGAGTCGATAGTCGTGAGTCGATAGTCGTGAGTCGATAGTCGTGAGTCGATAGTCGTGAGTCGATAGTCGTGAGTCGATAGTCGTGAGTCGATAGTCGGTGTCGATTGTCGTGAGTCGATAGTCGTGAGTCGATAAACATGAGTCGATAGTCGGAGTCGATAGTCGTGAGTCGATAGTCGTGAGTCGAAAGTCGTGAGTCGATAGTCGGGAGTCGAAAGTCGTGACTCGATAGTCGTGAGTCGATAGTCGTGAGTCGATAGTCGTGAGTCGATAGTCGTGAGTCGATAGTCGTGAGTCGATAGTCGTGAGTCGATAGTCGTGAGTCGATAGTCGTGAGTCGATAGTCGTGAGTCGATAGTCGTGAGTCGATAGTCGAGAGTCGATAGTCGTGAATTGATAGTCGTGAGTCGGTTGTCGTGAGTCGGTTGTCGGTTGTTGGTAGTCGGGAGTCGTGAATCGATAATCGGTAGTCGAAAGTCGGTTATCGGTTGTCGGTAGTCGTGAGTCGGTTGTCGGAGTCGATAGTCGGAAATCGGAAGGCGGTTATCGGCTGTCGATAGTCGTGAGTCGGTAGTCGTGAGTCGGTAGTAGTAAGTCGGAAGTCTGTAGTCGGTCGTCGGTAGTCGATAGTCGTGAGTCGATAGTCGAGTCGGAAGACGGAAGTCGGAAGTGGGAAGTCGGAAGCGGAAGTCGGAAGACGGATTCGAAAGACGGAAGTCGCAAGACGTAAGTCGGAAGACGGAAGTCGGTTCTCGGTTGCTGGTAGTCGGTTGTCGGAGTCGATAGTCATGAGTCGGAATTCGAAAGTCAGTTCTCAGTTGTTGGTAGTCGGTCGTCGTAAGTCGGTTGTCGGAGTCGGTTGTCGAGTCGATAGTCGTGAGTCGATAGTCGTGAGTCGACAGTCGTGAGTCGATAGTCGTGAGTCGATAGTCGTGAGTCGATAGTCGTGAGTCGATAGTCGTGAGTCGATAGTCGTGAGTCGATAGTCGTGAGTCGATAGTTGTGAGTCGAAAGTCGTGAGTCGATGGTCGTGAGTCGAAAGTCGTGAGTCGATAGTCGTGAGTCGATAGTCGTGAGTCGATAGTCGTGAGTCGATAGTCGTGAGTCGATAGTCGTGAGTCGATAGTCGTGAGTCGATAGTCGGAGTCGATAGTCGTGAGTCGATAGTCGGAGTCGATAGTCGTGAGTCGATAGTCGTGAGTCGATAGTCGTGTGTCGATTGTCGTGAGTCGATAGTCGTGAGTCGATAAACATGAGTCGATAGTCGTGAGTCGATAGTCGTGAGTCGATAGTCGTGAGTCGAAAGTCGTGAGTCGATAGTCGTGAGTCAAAAGTCGTGAGTCGATAGTCGTGAGTCGATAGTCGTGAGTCGATAGTCGTGAGTCGATAGTCGTGAGTCGATAGTCGTGAGTCGATAGTCGTGAGTCGATAGTCGTGAGTCGATAGTCGTGAGTCGATAGTCGTGAGTCGATAGTCGAAAGTCGATAGTCGTGAATTGATAGTCGTGAGTCGATAGTCGTGAGTCGGTTGTCGGTTGTTGGTAGTCGGGAGTCGTGAATCGATAGTCGGTAGTCGAAAGTCGGTTATCGGTTGTCGGTAGTCGTGAGTCGGTTGTCGTGAGTCGATAGTCGGAAATCGGAAGGCGGTTATCGGCTGTCGATAGTCGTGAGTCGGTAGTCGTGAGTCGGTAGTAGTAAGTCGGAAGTCTGTAGTCGGTCGTCGGTAGTCGATAGTCGTGAATCGATAGTCGTGAGTCGGAAGACGGAAGTCGGAAGTGGGAAGTCGGAAGCGGAAGTCGGAAGACGGATTCGAAAGACGGAAGTCGCAAGACGTAAGTCGGAAGACGGAAGTCGGTTCTCGGTTGCTGGTAGTCGGTTGTCGTGAGTCGGTTTTCGTGAGTCGATAGTCATGAGTCGGAATTCGAAAGTCAGTTCTCAGTTGTTGGTAGTCGGTTGTCGTAACGCGGTTGTCGTGAGTCGGTTGTCGTGAGTCGATAGTCGTGAGTCGATAGTCGTGAGTCGATAGTCGTGAGTCGATAGTCGTGAGTCGATAGTCGTGAGTCGATAAACGTGAGTCGATAGTCGTGAGTCGATAGTCGTGAGTCGATAGTCGTGAGTCGATAGTCGTGAGTCGATAGTCGTGAGTCGATAGTCGTGAGTCGATAGTCGTGAGTCGATAGTCGTGAGTCGATAGTCGTGAGTCCATAGTCGTGTGTCGATTGTCGTGAGTCGATAGTCGTGAGTCGATAGTCGTGAGTCGATAGTCGTGAGTCGATAGTCGTGAGTCGATAGTCGTGAGTCGATAGTCGTGAGTCGATAGTCGTGAGTCGATAGTCGAGAGTCGATAGTCGTGAGTCGGTTGCGTGAGGCGGTTGTCGTGAGTCGATAGTCGTGAGTCGATAGTCGTGAGTCGATAGTCGTGAGTCGATAGTCGTGAGTCGCAAGACGGAAGTCGGAAGACGGAAGGCGGAAGACGGAAGACGGAAGTCGGTTCTCGGTTGTCGTGAGTCGGTTGTCGTGAGTCGGTTGTCGGTTGTTGGTAGTCGGTAGTCGTGAATTCATAGTCGGTAGTCGGTTATGGGTTGTCGGTAGTCGAGAGTCGGTTGACGTGAGTCGATAGTCGGTAGTCGGAAGGCGGTTATCGGTTGTCGGTAGTCGTGAAACAGTAGTCGTAAGTCGGTAGTAGTAAGTCGGAAGTCGGCAGTCAGTAGTCGATAGTCGTGAGTCGATAGTCGTGAGTCGATAAACGTGAGTCGATATTCGTGAGTCGATAGTCGTGAGTCGATAGTTGTGAGTCGATAGTCGTGAGTCGATAGTTGTGAGTCGATAGTCGTGAGTCGATAGTCGTGAGTCGGAAAACGGAAGTCGGAAGACGGAAGTCGGAAGACGGAAGACGGAAGTCGGTTCTCGGTTGCTGGTAGTCGGTTGTCGTGAGTCGGTTGTCGTTAGTCGATAGTCTCGAGTCGGAATTCGAAAGTCGGTTCTCAGTTGTTGGTAGTCGGTTGTCGTAAGTCGGTTGTCGTGAGTCGGTTGTCGTGCGTCGATAGCCGTGAGTCGATAGTCGTGAGTCTATAGTCGTGAGTCGATAGTCGTGAGTCGAAAGTCGTGATTCGATAGTCGTGTGTCGATAGTCGTGAGTCGATAGTCGTGAGTCGATATTCGTGAGTCGATAGTCGTGAGTCGATAGCCGTGAGTCGATAGTCGTGAGTCGATAGTCGTGAGTCGATAGTCGTGAGTCGAAAGTCGTGAGTCGATAGTCGTGAGTCGATAGTCGTGAGTCGGTTGTTGGTAGCCGGTAGTCGTGAATCGATAGTCGGTAGTCGGTTATCGGTTGTCGATAGTCGTGAGTCGGTAGTCGTGAGTCCGTAGTAGTAAGTCGTAAGTCGGTAGTCGGTCGTCGTGAGTCGATAGTCGTGAGTCGATAGTCGTGAGTCGATAGTCGTGAGTCGATAGTCGTGGTCGATAGTCGTAAGTCGATAGTCGTGAGTCGATAGTCGTGAGTCGATAGTCGTGAGTCGATAGTCGTGAGTCGATAGTCGTGAGTCGATAGTCGTGAGTCGATAGTCGAGAGTCGATAGTCGTGAATTGATAGTCGTGAGTCGATAGTCGTGAGTCGGTTGTCGGTTGTTGGTAGTCGGGAGTCGTGAATCGATAGTCGGTAGTCGAAAGTCGTTTATCGGTTGTCGGTAGTCGTGAGTCGGTTGTCGTGAGTCGATAGTCGGAAATCGGAAGGCGGTTATCGGCTGTCGATAGTCGTGAGTCGGTAGTCGTGAGTCGGTAGTAGTAAGTCGGAAGTCTGTAGTCGGTCGTCGGTAGTCGATAGTCGTGAGTCGATAGTCGTGAGTCGGAAGACGGAAGTCGGAAGTGGGAAGTCGGAAGCGGAAGTCGGAAGACGGATTCGAAAGACGGAAGTCGCAAGACGTAAGTCGGAAGACGGAAGTCGGTTCTCGGTTGCTGGTAGTCTGTTGTCGTGAGTCGGTTTTCGTGAGTCGATAGTCATGAGTCGGAATTCGAAAGTCAGTTCTCAGTTGTTGGTAGTCGGTTGTCGTGAGTCGGTTGTCGTGAGTGGATAGTCGTGAGTCGATAGTCGTGAGTCGATAGTCGTGAGTCGATAAACGTGAGTCGATAGTCGTGAGTCGATAGTCGTGAGTCGATAGTCGTGAGTCGATAGTCGTGAGTCGATAGTCGGGAGTCGATAGTCGTGAGTCCATAGTCGTGTCGATTGTCGTGAGTCGATAGTCGTGAGTCGATAAACGTGAGTCGATAGTCGTGAGTCGATAGTCGTGAGTCGATAGTCGTGAGTCGATAGTCGTGAGTCGATAGTCGTGAGTCGATAGTCGTGAGTCGATAGTCGAGAGTCGATAGTCGTGAGTCGGTTGTCGTGAGGCGGTTGTCGTGAGTCGATAGTCGTGAGTCGATAGTCGTGAGTCGATAGTCGTGAGTCGATAGTCGTGAGTCGCAAGACGGAAGTCGGAAGACGGAAGGCGGAAGACGGAAGACGGAAGTCGGTTCTCGGTTGTCGTGAGTCGGTTGTCGTGAGTCGGTTGTCGGTTGTTGGTAGTCGGTAGTCGTGAATTGATAGTCGGTAGTCGGTTATGGGTTGTCGGTAGTCGAGAGTCGGTTGACGTGAGTCGATAGTCGGTAGTCGGAAGGCGGTTATCGGTTGTCGGTAGTCGTGAAACAGTAGTCGTAAGTCGGTAGTAGTAAGTCGGAAGTCGGCAGTCAGTAGTCGATAGTCGTGAGTCGATAGTCGTGAGTCGATAAACGTGAGTCGATAGTCGTGAGTCGATAGTCGTGAGTCGATAGTTGTGAGTCGATAGTCGTGAGTCGATAGTTGTGAGTCGATAGTCGTGAGTCGATAGTCGTGAGTCGGAAAACGGAAGTCGGAAGACGGAAGTCGGAAGACGGAAGTCGGAAGACGGAAGACGGAAGTCGGTTCTCGGTTGCTGGTAGTCGGTTGTCGTGAGTCGGTTGTCGTTAGTCGATAGTCTCGAGTCGGAATTCGAAAGTCGGTTCTCAGTTGTTGGTAGTCGGTTGTCGTAAGTCGGTTGTCGTGAGTCGGTTGTCGTGCGTCGATAGCCGTGAGTCGATAGTCGTGAGTCGATAGTCGTGAGTCGATAGTCGTGAGTCGATAGCCGTGAGTCGATAGTCGTGAGTCGATAGTCGTGAGTCGATAGTCGTGAGTCGAAAGTCGTGAGTCGATAGTCGTGAGTCGATAGTCGTGAGTCGATAGTCGTGAGTCGATAGTCGTGAGTCGAAAGTCGTGAGTCGATAGTCGTGAGTCGATAGTCGTGAGTCGGTTGTTGGTAGCCGGTAGTCGTGAATCGATAGTCGGTAGTCGGTTATCGGTTGCTGGTAGTCTGTTGTCGTGAGTCGGTTTTCGTGAGTCGATAGTCATGAGTCGGAATTCGAAAGTCAGTTCTCAGTTGTTGGTAGTCGGTTGTCGTGAGTCGGTTGTCGTGAGTCGATAGTCGTTAGTCGATAGTCTCGAGTCGGAATTCGAAAGTCGGTTCTCAGTTGTTGGTAGTCGGTTGTCGTAAGTCGGTTGTCGTGAGTCGATAGTCGTGAGTCGATAGTCGTGAGTCGATAGTCGTGAGTCGATATTCGTGAGTCGATAGTCGTGAGTCGATAGCCGTGAGTCGATAGTCGTGAGTCGATAGTCGTGAGTCGATAGTCGTGAGTCGAAAGTCGTGAGTCGATAGTCGTGAGTCGATAGTCGTGAGTCGGTTGTTGGTAGCCGGTAGTCGTGAATCGATAGTCGGTAGTCGGTTATCGGTTGTCGATAGTCGTGAGTCGGTAGTCGTGAGTCCGTAGTAGTAAGTCGTAAGTCGGTAGTCGGTCGTCGTGAGTCGATAGTCGTGAGTCGATAGTCGTGAGTCGATAGTCGTGGTCGATAGTCGTAAATCGATAGTCGTGAGTCGATAGTCGTGAGTCGATAGTCGTGAGTCGATAGTCGTGAGTCGATAGTCGTGAGTCGGAAGACGGAAGTCGGAAGTCGGAAGACGGAAGTCGGAAGACGGAAGACGGAAGTCGGTTCTTGGTTGCTGGTAGTCGGTTGTCGTGAGTCGATAGTCATGAGTCGGAATTCGAAAGTCGGTTCTCAGTTGTTGGTAGTCGGTTGTCGTAAGTCGGTTGTCGTGAGTCGGTTGTCGTGAGTCGATATTCGTGAGTCGATAGTCGTGAGTCGATAGTCGTGAGTCGATAGTCGTGCGTCGATAGTCGTGAGTCGAAAGTCGTGAGTCGATAGTCGTGAGTCGATAGTCGTGAGTCGATAGTCGTGAGTCGAAAGTCGTGAGTCGATAGTCGTGAGTCGATAAACGTGAGTCGATAGTCGTGAGTCGATAGCCGTGAGTCGGAAGGCGGAAGACGGAAGTCGGAAGACGGAAGTCGGTTCTCAGTTGGCGTGAGTCGGTTGTCGTGAGTCGGTTGTCGGTTGTTGGTAGTCGGTAGTCGTGAATAGATACTCGGTAGTCGGTTATGGGTTATCGGTAGTCGAGAGTCGGTTGGCGTGAGTCGATAGTCGGTAGTCGGAAGGCGGTTATCGGTTGTCGGTAGTCGTGAAACAGTAGTCGTAAGTCGGTAGTAGTAAGTCGCAAGTCGGCAGTCAGTAGTCGATAGTCGTGAGTCGATAGTCGTGAGTCGATAAACGTGAGTCGATAGTCGTGACTCAATAGTCGTGAGTGGATAGTGCTGAGTCGATAGTCGTGAGTCGGTAGTCGTGAGTCGATAGTCGTGAGTCGATAGTCGTGAGTCGATAGTCGTGAGTCGATAGTCGTGAGTCGATAGTCGTGAGTCGATAGTCGTGTGTCGATTGTCGTGAGTCGATAGTCGTGAGTCGATAGTCGTGAGTCGATAGTCGTGAGTCGATAGTCGTGAGTCGATAGTCGTGAGTCGATGGTCGTGAGTCGATAGTCGTGAGTCGATAGTCGTGAGTCGATAGTCGTGAGTCGATAGTCGTGAGTCGACAGTCGTGAGTCGATAGTCGTGAGTCGATAGTCGTGAGTCGATAGTCGTGAGTCGATAGTCGTGAGTCGATAGTCGTGAGTCGATAGTCGTGAATCGATAGTCGTGAGTCGAAAGTCGTGAGTCGGTAGTCGTGAGTCGAAAGACGTGAGTCGATAGTCGTGATTCGATAGTCGTGAGTCGATAGTCGTGAGTCGATAGTCGTGTGTCGATTGTCGTGAGTCGATAGTCGTGAGTCGATAAACATGAGGCGATAGTCGTGAGTCGATAGTCGTGAGTCGATAGTCGTTAGTCGAAAGTCGTGAGTCGATAGTCGTGAGTCGATAGTCGTGAGTCGATAGTCGTGAGTCGAGAATCGATAGTCGTGAATTGATAGTCGTGAGTCGGTTGTCGTGAGTCGGTTGTCGGTTGTTGGTAGTCGGGAGTCGTGAATCGATAGTCGGTAGTCGAAAGTCGGTTATCGGTTGTCGGTAGTCGTGAGTCGGTTGTCGTGAGTCGATAGTCGGAAATCGGAAGGCGGTTATCGGCTGTCGATAGTCGTGAGTCGGTAGTCGTGAGTCGGTAGTAGTAAGTCGGAAGTCTGTAGTCGGTCGTCGGTAGTCGATAGTCGTGAGTCGATAGTCGTGAGTCGGAAGACGGAAGTCGGAAGTGGGAAGTCATGAGTCGGAATTCGAAAGTCAGTTCTCAGTTGTTGGTAGTCGGTTGTCGTAGTCGGTTGTCGTGAGTCGGTTGTGTCGTGAGTCGATAGTCGTGAGTCGATAGTCGTGAGTCGATAGTCGTGAGTCGATAGTCGTGAGTCGATAGTCGTGAGTCGATAATCGTGAGTCGATAGTCGTGAGTCAATAGTCGTGAGTCGATAGTCGTGAGTCGATAGTCGTGAGTCGATAGTCGTGAGTCGATAGTCGTGAGTCGATAGTCGTGAGTCCATAGTCGTGTGTCGATTGTCGTGAGTCGATAGTCGTGAGTCGATAAACGTGAGTCGATAGTCGTGAGTCGATAGTCGTGAGTCGATAGTCGTGAGTCGAAAGTCGTGATTCGATAGTCGTTAGTCGAAAGTCGTGAGTCGATAGTCGTGAATTGATAGTCGTGAGTCGGTTGTCGTGAGTCGGTTGTCGGTTGTTGGTAGTCGGGAGTCGTGAATCGATAGTCGGTAGTCGAAAGTCGGTTATCGGTTGTCGGTAGTCGTGAGTCGTTTGTCGTGAGTCGATAGTCGGAAATCGGAAGGCGGTTATCGGCTGTCGATAGTCGTGAGTCGGTAGTCGTGAGTCGGTAGTAGTAAGTCGGAAGTCTGTAGTCGGTCGTCGGTAGTCGATAGTCATGAGTCGGAAGACGGAAGTCGGAAGTGGGAAGTCATGAGTCGGAATTCGAAAGTCAGTTCTCAGTTGTTGGTAGTCGGTTGTCGTAAGTCGGTTGTCGTGAGTCGGTTGTCGTGAGTCGATAGTCGTGAGTCGATAGTCGTGAGTCGATAGTCGTGAGTCGATAGTCGTGAGTCGATAGTCGTGAGTCGATAAACGTGAGTCGATAGTCGTGAGTCAATAGTCGTGAGTCGATAGTCGTGAGTCGATAGTCGTGAGTCGATAGTCGTGAGTCGATAGTCGTGAGTCGATAGTCGTGAGTCCATAGTCGTGTGTCGATTGTCGTGAGTCGATAGTCGTGAGTCGATAAACGTGAGTCGATAGTCGTGAGTCGATAGTCGTGAGTCGATAGTCGTGAGTCGAAAGTCGTGATTCGATAGTCGTGTGTCGAAAGTCGTGAGTCGATAGTCGTGAGTCGATAGTCGTGAGTCGATAGTCGTGAGTCGATATTCGTGAGTCGATAGTCGTGAGTCGATAGCCGTGAGTCGATAGTCGTGAGTCGATAGTCGTGAGTCGATAGTCGTGAGTCGAAAGTCGTGAGTCTATAGTCGTGAGTCGATAGTCGTGAGTCGGTTGTCGGTTGTTGGTAGCCGGTAGTCGTGAATCGATAGTCGGTAGTCGGTTATCGGTTGTCGATAGTCGTGAGTCGGTAGTCGTGAGTCCGTAGTAGTAAGTCGTAAGTCGGTAGTCGGTCGTCGTGAGTCGGTCGTCGTGAGTCGATAGTCGTGAGTCGATAGTCGTGAGTCGATAGTCGTGAGTCGATAGTCGTGAGTCGATAGTCGTAAGTCGATAGTCGTGAGTCGACAGTCGTGAGTCGATAGTCGTGAGTCGATAGTCGTGAGTCGGAAGACGGAAGTCGGAAGACGGAAGTCGGAAGACGGAAGTCGGAAGACGGAAGACGGAAGACGGAAGTCGGTTCTTGGTTGCTGGTAGTCGGTTGTCGTGAGTCGATAGTCATGAGTCGGAATTCGAAAGTCGGTTCTCAGTTGTTGGTAGTCGGTTGTCGTAAGTCGGTTGTCGTGAGTCGGTTGTCGTGAGTCGATAGTCGTGAGTCGATAGTCGTGAGTCGATAGTCGTGAGTCGATAGTCGTGAGTCGATAGTCGTGAGTCGATAGTCGTGAGTCGATAGTCGTGAGTCGATAGTCGTGAGTCGATAGTCGTGAGTCGATAGTCGTGAGTCAAAAGTCGTGAGTCGATAGTCGTGAGTCGATAAACGTGAGTCGATAGTCGTGAGTCGATAGCCGTGAGTCGCAAGACGGAAGTCGGAAGGCGGAAGACGGAAGTCGGAAGACGGAAGTCGGTTCTCAGTTGGCGTGAGTCGGTTGTCGTGAGTCGGTTGTCGGTTGTTGGTAGTCGGTAGTCGTGAATCGATAGTCGGTAGTCGGTTATGGGTTATCGGTAGTCGAGAGTCGGTTGGTGTGAGTCGATAGTCGGTAGTCGAAAGGCGGTTATCAGTTGTCGGTAGTCGTGAAACAGTAGTCGTAAGTCGGTAGTAGTAAGTCGCAAGTCGGCAGTCAGTAGTCGATAGTCGTGAGTCGATAGTCGTGAGTCGATAAACGTGAGTCGATAGTCGTGACTCAATAGTCGTGAGTCGATAGTGCTGAGTCGATAGTCGTGAGTCGGTAGTCGTGAGTCGATAGTCGTGAGTCGATAGTCGTGGAGTCGATAGTCGTGAGTCGATAGTCGTGAGTCGATAGTCGTGAGTCGATAGTCGTGTGTCGATTGTCGGAGTCGATAGTCGTGAGTCAATAGTCGTGAGTCGATAGTCGTGAGTCGATAGTCGTGAGTCGATTGTCGTGAGTCGATGGTCGTGAGTCGATAGTCGTGAGTCGATAGTCGTGAGTCGATAGTCGTGAGTCGATAGTCGTGAGTCGATAGTCGTGAGTCGATAGTCGGGAGTCGATAGTCGAGAGTCGATAGTCGTGAATTGATAGTCGTGAGTCGGTTGTCGTGAGTCGGTTGTCGGTTGTTGGTAGTCGGGAGTCGTGAATCGATAGTCGGTAGTCGGAAGTGGGTTATCGGTTGTCGGTAGTCGTGAGTCGGTTGTCGTGAGTCGATAGTCGGAAATCGGAAGGCGGTTATCGGCTGTCGATAGTCGTGAGTCGGTAGTCGTGAGTCGGTTGTAGTAAGTCAGAAGTCTGTAGTCGATAGTCGTGAGTCGATAGTCGTGAGTCGGAAGACGGAAGTCGGAAGACGGATTCGAAAGACGGAAGTCGGAAGACAGATTTGAAAGACGGAAGTCGGAAGACGTAAGTCGGAAGACGGAAGACGGAAGTCGGTTCTCGGTTGCTGGTAGTCGGTTGTCGTGAGTCGGTTGTCGTTAGTCGATAGTCTCGAGTCGGAATTCGAAAGTCGGTTCTCAGTTGTTGGTAGTCGGTTGTCGTAAGTCGGTTGTCGTGAGTCGGTTGTCGTGCGTCGATAGCCGTGAGTCGATAGTCGTGAGTCGATAGTCGTGAGTCGATAGTCGTGAGTCGAAAGTCGTGATTCGATAGTCGTGTGTCGAAAGTCGTGAGTCGATAGTCGTGAGTCGATAGTCGTGAGTCGATAGTCGTGAGTCGATATTCGTGAGTCGATAGTCGTGAGTCGATAGCCGTGAGTCGATAGTCGTGAGTCGATAGTCGTGAGTCGATAGTCGTGAGTCGGAAGACGGAAGTCGGAAGACGGAAGTCGGAAGACGGAAGTCGGAAGACGGAAGACGGAAGTCGGAAGACGGAAGTCGGTTCTTGGTTGCTGGTAGTCGGTTGTCGTGAGTCGATAGTCATGAGTCGGAATTCGAAAGTCGGTTCTCAGTTGTTGGTAGTCGGTTGTCGTAAGTCGGTTGTCGTGAGTCGGTTGTCGTGAGTCGATATTCGTGAGTCGATAGTCGTGAGTCGATAGTCGTAAGTCGATAGTCGTGAGTCGATAGTCGTGAGTCGATAGTCGTGAGTCGATAGTCGTGAGTCGATAGTCGTGAGTCGGAAGACGGAAGTCGGAAGACGGAAGTCGGAAGTCGGAAGACGGAAGTCGGAAGACGGAAGACGGAAGTCGGTTCTTGGTTGCTGGTAGTCGGTTGTCGTGAGTCGATAGTCATGAGTCGGAATTCGAAAGTCGGTTCTCAGTTGTTGGTAGTCGGTTGTCGTAAGTCGGTTGTCGTGAGTCGGTTGTCGTGAGTCGATATTCGTGAGTCGATAGTCGTGAGTCGATAGTCGTGAGTCGATAGTCGTGCGTCGATAGTCGTGAGTCGAAAGTCGTGAGTCGATAGTCGTGAGTCGATAGTCGTGAGTCGATAGTCGTGAGTCGAAAGTCGTGAGTCGATAGTCGTGAGTCGATAAACGTGAGTCGATAGTCGTGAGTCGATAGCCGTGAGTCGGAAGGCGGAAGACGGAAGTCGGAAGACGGAAGTCGGTTCTCAGTTGGCGTGAGTCGGTTGTCGTGAGTCGGTTGTCGGGTGTTGGTAGTCGGTAGTCCTGAATCGATACTCGGTAGTCGGTTATGGGTTATCGGTAGTCGAGAGTCGGTTGGCGTGAGTCGATAGTCGGTAGTCGGAAGGCGGTTATCGGTTGTCGGTAGTCGTGAAACAGTAGTCGTAAGTCGGTAGTAGTAAGTCGCAAGTCGGCAGTCAGTAGTCGATAGTCGTGAGTCGATAGTCGGTAGTCGGTTATCGGTTGTCGATAGTCGTGAGTCGGTAGTCGTGAGTCCGTAGTAGTAAGTCGTAAGTCGGTAGTCGGTCGTCGTGAGTCGATAGTCGTGAGTCGATAGTCGTGAGTCGATAGTCGTGGTCGATAGTCGTAAGTCGATAGTCGTGAGTCGATAGTCGTGAGTCGATAGTCGTGAGTCGATAGTCGTGAGTCGATAGTCGTGAGTCGGAAGACGGAAGTCGGAAGACGGAAGTCGGAAGACGGAAGTCGGAAGACGGAAGACGGAAGTCGGTTCTTGGTTGCTGGTAGTCGGTTGTCGTGAGTCGATAGTCATGAGTCGGAATTCGAAAGTCGGTTCTCAGTTGTTGGTAGTCGGTTGTCGTAAGTCGGTTGTCGTGAGTCGGTTGTCGTGAGTCGATATTCGTGAGTCGATAGTCGTGAGTCGATAGTCGTGAGTCGATAGTCGTGCGTCGATAGTCGTGAGTCGAAAGTCGGAGTCGATAGTCGTGAGTCGATAGTCGTGAGTCGATAGTCGTGAGTCGAAAGTCGTGAGTCGATAGTCGAGTCGATAAACGTGAGTCGATAGTCGTGAGTCGATAGCCGTGAGTCGGAAGGCGGAAGACGGAAGTCGGAAGACGGAAGTCGGTTCTCAGTTGGCGTGAGTCGGTTGCCGTGAGTCGGTTGTCGGGTGTTGGTAGTCGGTAGTCGTGAATCGATACTCGGTAGTCGGTTATGGGTTATCGGTAGTCGAGAGTCGGTTGGCGTGAGTCGATAGTCGGTAGTCGGAAGGCGGTTATCGGTTGTCGGTAGTCGTGAAACAGTAGTCGTAAGTCGGTAGTAGTAAGTCGCAAGTCGGCAGTCTGTAGTCGATAGTCGTGAGTCGATAGTCGTGAGTCGATAAACGTGAGTCGATAGTCGTGAGTCGATAGTCGTGAGTCGATAGTCGTGAGTCGATAGTCATGAGTCGATAGTCGTGAGTCGATAGTCGTGAGTCGATGGTCGTGAGTCGATAGTCGTGAGTCGATAGTCGTGAGTCGATAGTCGTGAGTCGATAGTCGTGAGTCGATAGTCGTGAGTCGACAGTCGTGAGTCGATAGTCGTGAGTCGATAGTCGTGAGTCGATAGTCGTGTGTCGATTGTCGTGAGTCGATAGTCGTGAGTCGATAGTCGTGTGTCGATTGTCGTGAGTCGATAGTCGTGAGTCGATAAACATGAGTCGATAGTCGTGAGTCGATAGTCGTGAGTCGATAGTCGTGAGTCGATAGTCGTGAGTCGATAGTCGTGTGTCGATTGTCGTGAGTCGATAGTCGTGAGTCGATAGTCGTGAGTCGATAGTCGGGAGTCGATAGTCGTGAGTCGATAGTCGTGAGTCGATGGTCGTGAGTCGATAGTCGTGAGTCGATAGTCGTGAGTCGATAGTCGTGAGTCGATAGTCGTGAGGCGATAGTCGTGAGTCGACAGTCGTGAGTCGATAGTCGTGAGTCGATAGTCGTGAGTCGATAGTCGTGAGTCGATAGTCGTGAGTCGATAGTCGTGAGTCGATAGTCGTGAATCGATAGTCGTGAGTCGAAAGTCGTGAGTCGATAGTCGTGAGTCGATAGTCGTGAGTCGAAAGTCGTGAGTCGATAGTCGTGAGTCGATAGTCGTGAGTCGGTTGTCGGTTGTTGGTAGCCGGTAGTCGTGAATCGATAGTCGGTAGTCGGTTATCGGTTGTCGATAGTCGTGAGTCGGTAGTCGTGAGTCCGTAGTAGTAAGTCGTAAGTCGGTAGTCGGTCGTCGTGAGTCGGTCGTCGTGAGTCGATAGTCGTGAGTCGATAGTCGTGAGTCGATAGTCGTGAGTCGATAGTCGTGAGTCGATAGTCGTAAGTCGATAGTCGTGAGTCGACAGTCGTGAGTCGATAGTCGTGAGTCGATAGTCGTGAGTCGGAAGACGGAAGTCGGAAGACGGAAGTCGGAAGACGGAAGTCGGAAGACGGAAGACGGAAGACGGAAGTCGGTTCTTGGTTGCTGGTAGTCGGTTGTCGTGAGTCGATAGTCATGAGTCGGAATTCGAAAGTCGGTTCTCAGTTGTTGGTAGTCGGTTGTCGTAAGTCGGCTGTCGTGAGTCGGTTGTCGTGAGTCGATATTCGTGAGTCGATAGTCGTGAGTCGATAGTCGTGAGTCGATAGTCGTGCGTCGATAGTCGTGAGTCGAAAGTCGTGAGTCGATAGTCGTGAGGCGAAAGTCGTGAGTCGATAGTCGTGAGTCGATAGTCGTGAGTCGATAGTCGTGAGTCGATAGTCGTGAGTCGATAGTCGTGAGTCGATAGTCGTGAGTCGATAGTCGTGAGTCGATAGTCGTGAGTCGATAGTCGTGAGTCAAAAGTCGTGAGTCGATAGTCGTGAGTCGATAAACGTGAGTCGATAGTCGTGAGTCGATAGCCGTGAGTCGCAAGACGGAAGTCGGAAGGCGGAAGACGGAAGTCGGAAGACGGAAGTCGGTTCTCAGTTGGCGTGAGTCGGTTGTCGTGAGTCGGTTGTCGGTTGTTGGTAGTCGGTAGTCGTGAATCGATAGTCGGTAGTCGGTTATGGGTTATCGGTAGTCGAGAGTCGGTTGGCGTGAGTCGATAGTCGGTAGTCGGAAGGCGGTTATCGGTTGTCGGTAGTCGTGAAACAGTAGTCGTAAGTCGGTAGTAGTAAGTCGCAAGTCGGCAGTCAGTAGTCGATAGTCGTGAGTCGATAGTCGTGAGTCGATAAACGTGAGTCGATAGTCGTGACTCAATAGTCGTGAGTCGATAGTGCTGAGTCGATAGTCGTGAGTCGGTAGTCGTGAGTCGATAGTCGTGAGTCGATAGTCGTGAGTCGATAGTCGTAAGTCGTAAGTCGATAGTCGTGAGTCGATAGTCGTGAGTCGATAGTCGTGTGTCGATTGTCGTGAGTCGATAGTCGTGAGTCAATAGTCGTGAGTCGATAGTCGTGAGTCGATAGTCGTGAGTCGATAGTCGTGAGTCGATGGTCGTGAGTCGATAGTCGTGAGTCGATAGTCGTGAGTCGATAGTCGTGAGTCGATAGTCGGGAGTCGATAGTCGTGAGTCGATAGTCGTGAGTCGATAGTCGAGAGTCGATAGTCGTGAATTGATAGTCGTGAGTCGGTTGTCGTGAGTCGGTTGTCGGTTGTTGGTAGTCGGGAGTCGTGAATCGATAGTCGGTAGTCGGAAGTGGGTTATCGGTTGTCGGTAGTCGTGAGTCGGTTGTCGTGAGTCGATAGTCGGAAATCGGAAGGCGGTTATCGGCTGTCGATAGTCGTGAGTCGGTAGTCGTGAGTCGGTTGTAGTAAGTCAGAAGTCTGTAGTCGATAGTCGTGAGTCGATAGTCGTGAGTCGGAAGACGGAAGTCGGAAGACGGATTCGAAAGACGGAAGTCGGAAGACAGATTTGAAAGACGGAAGTCGGAAGACGTAAGTCGGAAGACGGAAGACGGAAGTCGGTTCTCGGTTGCTGGTAGTCGGTTGTCGTGAGTCGGTTGTCGTTAGTCGATAGTCTCGAGTCGGAATTCGAAAGTCGGTTCTCAGTTGTTGGTAGTCGGTTGTCGTAAGTCGGTTGTCGTGAGTCGGTTGTCGTGCGTCGATAGCCGTGAGTCGATAGTCGTGAGTCGATATTCGTGAGTCGATAGTCGTGAGTCGATAGTCGTGAGTCGATAGTCGTGAGTCGATAGTCGTGAGTCGGAAGACGGAAGTCGGAAGACGGAAGTCGGAAGACGGAAGTCGGAAGACGGAAGTCGGAAGACGGAAGACGGAAGTCGGTTCTCGGTTGCTGGTAGTCGGTTGTCGTGAGTCGATAGTCATGAGTCGGAATTCGAAAGTCGGTTCTCAGTTGTTGGTAGTCGGTTGTCGTAAGTCGGTTGTCGTGAGTCGGTTGTCGTGAGTCGATATTCGTGAGTCGATAGTCGTGAGTCGATAGTCGTGAGTCGATAGTCGTGCGTCGATAGTCGTGAGTCGAAAGTCGTGAGTCGATAGTCGTGAGTCGATAGTCGTGAGTCGATAGTCGTGAGTCGAAAGTCGTGAGTCGATAGTCGTGAGTCGATAAACGTGAGTCGATAGTCGTGAGTCGATAGTCGTGAGTCGATAGTCGTGAGTCGGAAGACGGAAGTCGGAAGACGGAAGTCGGAAGACGGAAGTCGGAAGACGGAAGACGGAAGTCGGTTCTTGGTTGCTGGTAGTCGGTTGTCGTGAGTCGATAGTCATGAGTCGGAATTCGAAAGTCGGTTCTCAGTTGTTGGTAGTCGGTTGTCGTAAGTCGGTTGTCGTGAGTCGGTTGTCGTGAGTCGATATTCGTGAGTCGATAGTCGTGAGTCGATAGTCGTAAGTCGATATTCGTGAGTCGATAGTCGTGAGTCGATAGTCGTGAGTCGATAGTCGTGAGTCGATAGTCGTGAGTCGGAAGACGGAAGTCGGAAGACGGAAGTCGGAAGACGGAAGTCGGAAGACGGAAGACGGAAGTCGGTTCTTGGTTGCTGGTAGTCGGTTGTCGTGAGTCGATAGTCATGAGTCGGAATTCGAAAGTCGGTTCTCAGTTGTTGGTAGTCGGTTGTCGTAAGTCGGTTGTCGTGAGTCGGTTGTCGTGAGTCGATATTCGTGAGTCGATAGTCGTGAGTCGATAGTCGTGAGTCGATAGTCGTGCGTCGATAGTCGTGAGTCGAAAGTCGTGAGTCGATAGTCGTGAGTCGATAGTCGTGAGTCGATAGTCGTGAGTCGAAAGTCGTGAGTCGATAGTCGTGAGTCGATAAACGTGAGTCGATAGTCGTGAGTCGATAGCCGTGAGTCGGAAGGCGGAAGACGGAAGTCGGAAGACGGAAGTCGGTTCTCAGTTGGCGTGAGTCGGTTGTCGTGAGTCGGTTGTCGGGTGTTGGTAGTCGGTAGTCGTGAATCGATACTCGGTAGTCGGTTATGGGTTATCGGTAGTCGAGAGTCGGTTGGCGTGAGTCGATAGTCGGTAGTCGGAAGGCGGTTATCGGTTGTCGGTAGTCGTGAAACAGTAGTCGTAAGTCGGTAGTAGTAAGTCGCAAGTCGGCAGTCAGTAGTCGATAGTCGTGAGTCGATAGTCGTGAGTCGATAAACGTGAGTCGATAGTCGTGAGTCGATAGTCGTGAGTCGATAGTCGTGAGTCGATAGTCGTGAGTCGATAGTCGTGAGTCGATAGTCGTGAGTCGATGGTCGTGAGTCGATAGTCGTGAGTCGATAGTCGTGAGTCGATAGTCGTGAGTCGATAGTCGTGAGTCGATAGTCGTGAGTCGACAGTCGTGAGTCGATAGTCGTGAGTCGATAGTCGTGAGTCGATAGTCGTGTCGATTGTCGTGAGTCGATAGTCGTGAGTCGATAGTCGTGTCGATTGTCGTGAGTCGATAGTCGTGAGTCGATAAACATGAGTCGATAGTCGTGAGTCGATAGTCGTGAGTCGATAGTCGTGAGTCGATAGTCGTGAGTCGATAGTCGTGTGTCGATTGTCGTGAGTCGATAGTCGTGAGTCGATAGTCGTGAGTCGATAGTCGTGAGTCGATAGTCGTGAGTCGATAGTCGTGAGTCGATGGTCGTGAGTCGATAGTCGTGAGTCGATAGTCGTGAGTCGATAGTCGTGAGTCGATAGTCGTGAGTCGATAGTCGTGAGTCGACAGTCGTGAGTCGATAGTCGTGAGTCGATAGTCGTGAGTCGATAGTCGTGAGTCGATAGTCGTGAGTCGATAGTCGTGAGTCGATAGTCGTGAATCGATAGTCGTGAGTCGAAAGTCGTGAGTCGATAGTCGTGAGTCGAAAGTCGTGAGTCGATAGTCGTGAGTCGATAGTCGTGAGTCGATAGTCGTGAGTCGATAGTCGTGAGTCGAAAGTCGTGAGTCGATAGTCGTGAGTCGAAAGTCGTGAGTCGATAGTCGTGAGTCGATAGTCGTGAGTCGATAGTCGTGAGTCGATGGTCGTGAGTCGATAGTCGTGAGTCGATAGTCGTGAGTCGATAGTCGTGAGTCGATAGTCGTGAGTCGATAGTCGTGAGTCGACAGTCGTGAGTCGATAGTCGTGAGTCGATAGTCGTGAGTCGATAGTCGTGAGTCGATAGTCGTGAGTCGATAGTCGTGAGTCGATAGTCGTGAGTCGATAGTCGTGAGTCGATAGTCGTGTGTCGATTGTCGTGAGTCGATAGTCGTGAGTCGATAAACATGAGTCGATAGTCTGAGTCGATAGTCGTGAGTCGATAGTCGTGAGTCGAAAGTCGTGAGTCGATAGTCGTGAGTCGAAAGTCGTGAGTCGATAGTCGAGTCGATAGTCGTGAGTCGATAGAGTCGAGAGTCGATAGTCGTGAATTGATAGTCGTGAGTCGGTTGTCGTGAGTCGGTTGTCGGTTGTTGGTAGTCGGGAGTCGTGAATCGATAGTCGGTAGTCGAAAGTCGGTTATCGGTTGTCGGTAGTCGTGAGTCGGTTGTCGTGAGTCGATAGTCGGAAATCGGAAGGCGGTTATCGGCTGTCGATAGTCGTGAGTCGGTAGTCCTGAGTCGGTAGTAGTAAGTCGGAAGTCTGTAGTCGGTCGTCGGTAGTCGATAGTCGTGAGTCGATAGTCGTGAGTCGGAAGACGGAAGTCGGAAGTGGGAAGTCATGAGTCGGAATTCGAAAGTCAGTTCTCAGTTGTTGGTAGTCGGTTGTCGTAAGTCGGTTGTCGTGAGTCGGTTGTCGTGAGTCGATAGTCGTGAGTCGATAGTCGTGAGTCGATAGTCGTGAGTCGATAGTCGTGAGTCGATAGTCGTGAGTCGATAAACGTGAGTCGATAGTCGTGAGTCAATAGTCGTGAGTCGATAGTCGTGAGTCGATAGTCGTGAGTCGATAGTCGTGAGTCGATAGTCGTGAGTCGATAGTCGTGAGTCCATAGTCGTGTGTCGATTGTCGTGAGTCGATAGTCGTGAGTCGATAAACGTGAGTCGATAGTCGTGAGTCGATAGTCGTGAGTCGATAGTCGTGAGTCGAAAGTCGCGATAGTGAGTCGAAAGTCGTGAGTCGATAGTCGGGAGTCGAAAGTCGTGAGTCGATAGTCGTGAGTCGATAGTCGTGAGTCGATAGTCGTGAGTCGATAGTCGTGAGTCGATAGTCGTGAGTCGATAGTGATAGTCGTGAGTGGTCGATAGTCGTAGTCGTGAGTCGATAGTCGTGAGTCGAAAGTCGTGAGTCGATAGTCGGAGTCGATAGTCGTGAGTCGGTTGTCGGTTGTTGGTAGCCGGTAGTCGTGAATCGATAGTCGGTAGTCGGTTATCGGTTGTCGATAGTCGTGAGTCGGTAGTCGTGAGTCCGTAGTGAGTAAGTCGTAAGTCGTAGGTAGTCGGTCGTCGTGGAGTCGATAGTCGTGAGTCGATAGTCGTGAGTCGATAGTCGTGGAGTCGATAGTCGTGAGTCGATAGTCGTAAGTCGATAGTCGTGAGTCGACAGTCGTGAGTCGATAGTCGTGAGTCGATAGTCGAGTCGCGAAGACGGAAGTCGGAAGACGGAAGTCGGAAGACGGAAGTCGGAAGACGGAAGTCGGAAGACGGAAGTCGGAAGACGGAAGCCGGAAGTCGGTTGTCGTGAGTCGATAGTCATGAGTCGGAATTCGAAAGTCGGTTCTCAGTTGTTGGTAGTCGGTTGTCGTAAGTCGGTTGTCGTGAGTCGGTAGTCGTGAGTCGATATTCGTGAGTCGATAGTCGGAGTCGATAGTCGTGAGTCGATAGTCGTGAGTCGAAAGTCGTGAGTCGATAGTCGTGAGGCGAAAGTCGTGAGTCGATAGTCGGAGTCGATAGTCGTGAGTCGATAGTCGTGAGTCGATAGTCGTGAGTCGATAGTCGTGAGTCGATAGTCGTGAGTTGATAGTCGTGAGTCGATAGTCGTGAGTCGATAGTCGTGAGTCAAAAGTCGTGAGTCGATAGTCGTGAGTCGATAAACGTGAGTCGATAGTCGTGAGTCGATAGCCGTGAGTCGCAAGACGGAAGTCGGAAGGCGGAAGACGGAAGTCGGAAGACGGAAGTCGGTTCTCAGTTGGCGTGAGTCGGTTGTCGTGAGTCGGTTGTCGGTTGTTGGTAGTCGGTAGTCGTGAATCGATAGTCGGTAGTCGGTTATGGGTTATCGGTAGTCGAGAGTCGGTTGGCGTGAGTCGATAGTCGGTAGTCGGAAGGCGGTTATCGGTTGTCGGTAGTCGTGAAACAGTAGTCGTAAGTCGGTAGTAGTAAGTCGCAAGTCGGCAGTCAGTAGTCGATAGTCGTGAGTCGATAGTCGTGAGTCGATAAACGTGAGTCGATAGTCGTGACTCAATAGTCGTGAGTCGATAGTGCTGAGTCGATAGTCGTGAGTCGGTAGTCGTGAGTCGATAGTCGTGAGTCGATAGTCGTGAGTCGATAGTCGTGAGTCGATAGTCGTGAGTCGATAGTCGTGAGTCGATAGTCGTGAGTCGATTGTCGTGAGTCGATAGTCGTGAGTCAATAGTCGTGAGTCGATAGTCGTGAGTCGATAGTCGTGAGTCGATAGTCGTGAGTCGATGGTCGTGAGTCGATAGTCGTGAGTCGATAGTTGTGAGTCGATAGTCGTGAGTCGATAGTCGTGAGTCGATAGTCGTGAGTCGATAGTCGTGAGTCGATAGTCGTGAGTCGATAGTCGAGAGTCGATAGTCGTGAATTGATAGTCGTGAGTCGGTTGTCGTGAGTCGGTTGTCGGTTGTTGGTAGTCGGGAGTCGTGAATCGATAGTCGGTAGTCGGAAGTGGGTTATCGGTTGTCGGTAGTCGTGAGTCGGTTGTCGTGAGTCGATAGTCGGAAATCGGAAGGCGGTTATCGGCTGTCGATAGTCGTGAGTCGGTAGTCGTGAGTCGGTAGTCGTGAGTCGGTTGTAGTAAGTCAGAAGTCTGTAGTCGATAGTCGTGAGTCGATAGTCGTGAGTCGGAAGACGGAAGTCGGAAAACGGATTCGAAAGACGGAAGTCGGAAGACAGATTTGAAAGACGGAAGTCGGAAGACGTAAGTCGGAAGACGGAAGTCGGTTCTCGGTTGCTGGTAGTCGGTTGTCGTGAGTCGGTTGTCGTGAGTCGATAGTCATTAGTCGGAATTCGAATGTCGGTTATCAGTTGTTGGTAGTCGGTTGTCGTAAGTCGGTTGTCGTGAGTCGGTTGTCGTGAGTCGATAGTCGTGAGTCGATAGTCGTGAGTCAATAGTCGTGAGTCGATAGTCGTGAGTCGATAGTCGTGAGTCGATATTCGTGAGTCGATAGTCGTGAGTCGATAGTCGTGAGTCGATAGTCGTGAGTCGATAGTCGTGAGTCGATAGTGGTGAGTCGATAGTTGTTAGTCTATAGTCGTGAGTCGATAGTCGAGTCGATAGTCGGAAGGTGGTTATCGGTTGTCGGTAGTCGAGTAGTCGGAGTCGGCAGTAGTAAGTCGGAAGTCGGTAGTCGGTAGTCGATAGTTAGTGAGTCGATAAAATTGAGTCGATAGTCGTGAGTCAATAGCCGTGACTCGCAAGACAGAAGTCGGAAGACGGAAGTCGGAAGTCGGAAGACGGAAGTCAGAAGACGGAAGTCGGAAGACGGAAGTCGGTTCTCGGTTGCTGGTAGTCGGTTGTCGTGAGTCGGTTGTCGGTTGTTGGTAGTCGGTACCGTGAATCGATAGTCGGTAGTCGGTTATGGGTTGTCGGTAGTCGAGAGTCGGTTGGCGTGAGTCGATAGTCGGTAGTCGGAAGTCGGTTATCGGTTGTCGTAAGTCGGTTGTCGTGAGTCGGTTGTCGTGAGTCGATAGTCGTGAGTCGATAGTCTGTGAGTCGATAGTCGTGAGTCGAAAGTCGGAGGCGATAGTCGTGAGTCGATAGTCCTGAGTCGATAGTCGGAGTCGGTTGTCGTGAGTCGATAGTCGTGAGTCGATAGTCGTGAGTCGATAGTCGTGAGTCGATAAACGTGAGTCGATAGTCGTGAGTCGATAGCCGTGAGTCGCAAGACGGAAGTCGGAAGACGGAAGGTCGGAAGACGGAAGTCGGAAGACGGAAGTCGGTTTCGGCGTCGGAGTCGGTTGTCGTGAGTCGGTTGTCGGTTGTTGGTAGTCGGTAGTCGTGAATTGATAGTCGGTAGTCGGTTTGGGTTGTCGGTAGTCGAGAGTCGGTGTGGCGTGAGTCGATAGTCGGTAGTCGGAAGGCGGTTATCGGTTGTCGGTGAGTCGGAAACAGTAGTCGTAAGTCGGTAGTAGTAAGTCGGCAAGTCGGCAGTCAGTAGTCGATAGTCGTGAGTCGATAGTCGAGAGTCGATAGTCGAGTCGATAGTCGTGAGTCGATAGTCGTAGTCGATTGTCGTGAGTCGATAGTCGTGAGTCGATAAACGTGAGTCGATAGTCGTGAGTCGATAGTCGTTAGTCGATAGTCGTGAGTCGATAGTCGTGAGTCGATAGTCGTGAGTCGATAGTCGTGAGTCGATAGTCGAGAGTCGATAGTCGTGAGTCGATAGTCGTGGAGTCGGAAGACGGGAAGTCGGAAGTCGGAAGTCGGAAGTCGGAAGTCGGAAGACGGAAGTCGGAAGACGGAAGACGGAAGTCTGGTAGTCGGTTGTCGTGAGTCGGTTGTCGTGAGTCGATAGTCGTGAGTCGATAGTCGTGAAGTCGTTATAGTCGAGTCGTCGAAGTCGGAGTCGGGAGTCGATAGTCGTGAGTCGATAGTCGTGAGTCGATAGTCTTGAGTTGATAGTCGAGTCGAATATCGAGTCGATAGTCGTGAGTCGATAGTCGTGAGTCGATAGAGAGTCGATAGTCGTGAGTCGATAGGTGAGTCGATAGTCGTGAGTCGATAGTCGTGAGTCGATAGTCGAGTCGATAGTCGTGAGTCGATAGTCGGAAGTGGTTATCGGTTGTCGGTAGTCGTGAGTAGTCGTGAGTCGGTAGTAGTGAAGTCGGTAGTCGGTAGTCGGTAGTCGGTAGTCGTGAGTCGATAGTCGTGAGTCGTAGTGTGAGTCGGTAACGAGTCGGTAGTCGTGAGTCGATAGTCGGTAGTCGGTCGTGCTGTCGGTAGTCGGAGTCGGTTGCGTGAGTCGATAGTCGTGAGTCGATAGTCGGTGAGTCGATAGTCGTAAGTCGATAGTCGTGAGTCGATTGTCGTGAGTCGATAGTCGTGAGTCGATAGTTCGAGTCGATAGTCGAGTCGATAGTCGTGAGTCGATAGTCGTGAGTCGATAGTCGGTGAGTCGATAGTCGTGAGTCGATAGTCGTGAGTCGATAGTCGTGAGTCGATAGTCGGTTCGTCGAGTCGATAGTCGTGAGTCGATAGTCGTGAGTCGATAGTCGTGAGTCGATAAACGTGAGTCGATAGTCGTGAGTCGATAGCCGTGAGTCGAAGACGGAAGTCGGAAGACGGGAGGCGAAAGACGGGAGTCGGAAGACGGAAGTCGGTTTCGGTGTCGAAGAGTCGGTTGTCGGAAGTCGAGTCGGTTCGTGAGTCGGTAGTCGGTTAGTCGTGAGTCGATAGTCGTAGTGAGTCGATAGTCGTGAGTCGATAGTCGTGAGTCGGTTGTCGTGAGTCGGTTGTCGTGAGTCGATAGTCGTGAGTCGATATTCGTGAGTCGATAGTCGTGAGTCGATAGTCGTGAGTCGATAGTCGTGAGTCGATAGTTGTGAGTCGAAAGTCGTGAGTCGATAGTCGTGAGTCGATAGTCGTGAGTCGGTTGTCGGTTGTCGGTTGTTGGTAGCCGGTAGTCGTGAATCGATAGTCGGTAGTCGGTTATCGGTTGTCGATAGTCGTGAGTCGGTAGTCGTGAGTCCGTAGTAGTAAGTCGTAAGTCGGTAGTCGGTAGTCGTGAGTCGATAGTCGTGAGTCGATAGTCGTGAGTCGATAGTCGTGAGTCGATAGTCGTGAGTCGATAGTCGTGAGTCGATAGTCGTGAGTCGATAGTCGTGAGTCGGTAGTAGTAAGTCGGAAGTCGGTAGTCGGTAGTCGATAGTTAGTGAGTCGATAAACGTTAGTCGATAGCGTGAGTCGATAGCCGTGAGTCGGAAGACAGACGGAAGACGAGGTGTTGTCGATTGTCGGTAGTCGAGAGTCGGAGGCGTTAGTCGATAGTCGGTAGTCGGAAGTCGGTTGTCGGAGTCGATAGTCGTGATTCGATAGTCGGAGTCGATAGTCGTGAGTCGATAGTCGTGAGTCGAAAGTCGAGAGGCGATAGTCGTGAGTCGATAGTCGTGAGTCGATAGTCGTGAGTCGATAGTCGTGAGTCGATAGTCGGAAGGTGGTTATCGGTTGTCGGTAGTCTTGAGTAGTTGTGAGTCGGTAGTAGTAAGTCGGAAGTCGGTAGTCGGTAGTCGATAGTTAGTGAGTCGATAAACGTGAGTCGATAGTCGTGAGTCGATAGCCGTGAGTCGCAAGACAGAAGTCGGAAGACGGAAGTCGGAAGACGGAAGACGGAAGTCGGTTCTCGGTTGCTGGTAGTCGGTTGTCGTGAGTCGGTTGTTGGTAGTCGGTACTCGTGAATCGATAGTCGGTAGTCGGTTATGGGTTGTCGGTAGTCGAGAGTCGGATGGCGTTAGTCGATAGTCGGTAGTCGGAAGTCGGTTGTCGTGAGTCGGTTGTCGTGAGTCGATAGTCGTGAGTCGATAGTCGTGAGTCGATAAACGTGAGTCGATAGTCGTGAGTCGATAGCCGTGAGTCGCAAGACGGAAGTCGGAAGACGGAAGGCGGAAGACGGAAGTCGGAAGACGGAAGTCGGTTCTTGGTTGTCGTGAGTCGGTTGTCGTGAGTCGGTTGTCGGTTGTTGGTAGTCGGTAGTCGTGAATTGATAGTCGGTAGTCGGTTATGGGTTGTCGGTAGTCGAGAGTCGGTTGGCGTGAGTCGATAGTCGGTAGTCGGAAGGCGGTTATCGGTTGTCGGTAGTCGTGAAACAGTAGTCGTAAGTCGGTAGTAGTAAGTCGGAAGTCGGCAGTCAGTAGTCGATAGTCGTGAGTCGATAGTCGTGAGTCGATAAACGTGAGTCGATAGTCGTGAGTCGATAGTCGTAAGTCGATAGTCATGAGTCGATAGTCGTGAGTCGATAGTCGTGAGTCGATAGTCGTGAGTCGATAGTCATGAGTCGATAGTCGTGAGTCGATAGTCGTGAGTCGATAGTCGTGAGTCGATAGTCGTGAGTCGATAGTCGTGAGTCGATAGTCGTGAGTCGATAGTCGTGAGTCGATAGTCGTGAGTCGATAGTCGTGAGTCGGAAGACGGAAGTCGGAAGTGGGGAAGTCGGAAGACGGAAGTCGGAAGACGGAAGTCGGAAGACGGAAGTCGGAAGACGGAAGTCGGTTCTTGGTTGCTGGTAGTCGGTTGTCGTGAGTCGGTTGTCGTGAGTCGAAAGTCGTGATTCGATAGTCGTGAGTCGACAGTCGTGAGTCGATAGTCGTGACTCAATAGTCGTGAGTCGATAGTCGTGAGTCGATAGTCGTGCGTCGATAGTCGTGAGTCGATAGTCGTGAGTCGAAAGTCGTGATTCGATAGTCGTGAGTCGATAGTCGTGAGTCGATAGTCGTGAGTCGATAGTCGTGAGTCGATAGTCGTGAGTCGATAGTCGTGAGTCGATAGTCGAGAGTCGATAGTCGTGAGTCGATAGTCGTGAGTCGATAGTCGTGATTCGATAGTCGTGAGTCGATAGTCGTGAGTCGATAGTCGTGAGTCGATAGTCGTGAGTCGATAGTCGTGATTCGATAGTCGTGAGTCGATAGTCGTGAGTCGATAGTCGTGAGTCGATAGTCGTGAGTCGATAGTCGTGAGTCGATAGTCGTGAGTCGATAGTCGTGAGTCGATAGTCGTGAGTCGAAAGTCGTGAGTCGATAGTCGTGAGTCGATAAACGTGAGTCGATAGTCGTGAGTCGATAGCCTTGAGTCGCAAGACGGAAGTCGGAAAGCGGAAGACGGAAGTCGGTAGACGGAAGTCGGTTGTCGTGAGTCGGTTGTCGTGAGTCGATAGTCGTGCGTCGATAGTCGTGAGTCGATAGTCGTGAGTCGATAGTCGTGAGTCGATAGTCGTGAGTCGATAGTCGTGAGTCGAAAGTCGTGAGGCGATAGTCGTGAGTCGATAGTCGTGAGTCGATAGTCGTGAGTCGATAGTCGTGAGTCGATAGTCGTGAGTCGATAGTCGTGAGTCGAAAGTCGTGAGGCGATAGTCGTGAGTCGATAGTCGTGAGTCGATAGTCGTGAGTCGATAGTCGTGAGTCGATAGTCGGAAGGTGGTTATCGGTTGTCGGTAGTCTTGAGTAGTCGTGAGTCGGTAGTAGTAAGTCGGAAGTCGGTAGTCGGTAGTCGATAGTTAGTGAGTCGATAAACGTGAGTCGATAGTCGTGAGTCGATAGCCGTGAGTCGCAAGACAGAAGTCGGAAGACGGAAGTCGGAAGACGGAAGACGGAAGTCGGTTCTTGGTTGCTGGTAGTCGGTTGTCGTGAGTCGGTTGTCGGTTGTTGGTAGTCGGTACTCGTGAATCGATAGTCGGTAGTCGGTTATGGGTTGTCGGTAGTCGAGAGTCGGATGGCGTTAGTCGATAGTCGGTAGTCGGAAGTCGGTTGTCGTGAGTCGGTTGTCGTGAGTCGATAGTCGTGCGTCGATAGTCGTGAGTCGATAGTCGTGAGTCGATAAACGTGAGTCGATAGTCGTGAGTCGATAGTCGTTAGTCTATAGTCATGAGTCGATAGTCGTGAGTCGATAGTCGTGAGTCGATAAACGTGAGTCGATAGTCGTGAGTCGATAGTCGTAAGTCTATAGTCATGAGTCGATAGTCGTGAGTCGATAGTCGTGAGTCGATAGTCGTGAGTCGATAGTCGTGAGTCGATAGTCGTGAGTCGATAGTCGTGAGTCGATAGTCGTGAGTCGATAGTCGTGAGTCGATAGTCGTGAGTCGATAGTCGTGAGTCGATAGTCGTGAGTCGATATTCGTGAGTCGATAGTCGTGAGTCGATAGTCGTGAGTCGATAGTCGTGAGTCGATAGTCGTGAGTCGATAGTCGTGAGTCGGAAGACGGCAGTCGGAAGTGGGAAGTCGGAAGACGGAAGTCGGAAGCGGAAGTCGGAACACGGAAGACGGAAGTCGGTTCTCGGTTGCTGGTAGTCGGTTGTCGTGAGTCGGTTGTCGTGAGTCGATAGTCATGAGTCGGAATTCGAAAGTCGGTTCTCAGTTGTTGGTAGTCGGTTGTCGTAAGTCGGTTGTCGTGAGTCGGTTGTCGTGCGTCGATAGCCGTGAGTCGATAGTCGTGAGTCGATTGTCGTGAGTGGATAGTCGTGAGTCGATAGTCGTGAGTCGATAGTCGTGAGTCGATAGTCATGAGTCGGAAGACGGAAGTCGGAAGTGAGAAGTCGGAAGACGGAAGTCGGAAGACGGAAGTCGGAAGACGGAAGTCGGTTCTTGGTTGCTGGTAGTCGGTTGTCGTGAGTCGGTTGTCGTGAGTCGATAGTCATGAGTCGGAATTCGAAAGTCGGTTCTCAGTTGTTGGTAATCGGTTGTCGTAAGTCGGTTGTCGTGAGTCGGTTGTCGTGCGTCGATAGCCGTGAGTCGATAGTCGTGAGTCGATAGTCGTGAGTCGATAGTCGTGAGTCGAAAGTCGTGAGTCGATAGTCGTGAGGCGAAAGTCGTGAGTCGATAGTCGTGAGTCGATAGTCGTGAGTCGATAGTCGTGAGTCGATAGTCGTGACTCAATAGTCGTGAGTCGATAGTGCTGAGTCGATAGTCGTGAGTCGGTAGTCGTGAGTCGATAGTCGTGAGTCGATAGTCGTGAGTCGATAGTCGTGAGTCGATAGTCGTGAGTCGATAGTGCTGAGTCGATAGTCGTGAGTCGATAGTCGTGAGTCGATAGTCGTGAGTCGATAGTCGTGAGTCGATAGTCGTGAGTCGATAGTCGTGAGTCGAAAGTCGTGAGTCGATAGTCGTGAGTCGAAAGTCGTGAGTCGATAGTCGTGAGTCGATAGTCGTGAGTCGATAGTCGTGAGTCGGAAGACAGAAGTCGGAAGTGGGAAGTCGGAAGACGGAAGCGAAAGTCGGAAGACGGATTCGAAAGACGGAAGTCGGAAGTCGGAAGACGTAAGTCGGAATACGGAAGACGGAAGTCAGTTCTCAGTTGCTGGTAGTCGGTTGTCGTGAGTCGGCTGTCGTGAGTCGATAGTCATTAGTCGGAATTCGAAAGTCGGTTATCAGTTGTTGGTAGTCGGTTGTCGTAAGTCGGTTGTCGTGAGTCGGTTGTCGTGAGTCGATAGTCGTGAGTCGATAGTTGTGAGTCGATAGTCGTGAGTCGATAGTCGTGAGTCGATAGTCGTGAGTCGGAAGTCGTGAGGCGATAGTCGTGAGTCGATAGTCGTGAGTCGATAGTCGTGAGTCGGTTGTCGTGAGTCGGTTGTCGTGAGTTGATAGTCGTGAGTCGATAGTCGTGAGTCGATAGTCGTGAGTCGATAAACGTGAGTCGATAGTCGTGAGTCGATAGCCGTGAGTCGGAAGACGGAAGACGGAAGGCGGAAGACGGAAGTCGGAAGACGGAAGTCGGTTCTCGGTTGTCGTGAGTCGGTTGTCGTGAGTCGGTTGTTGGTAGTCGGTAGTCGTGAATTGATAGTCGGTAGTCGGTTATGGGTTGTCGGTAGTCGAGAGGCGGTTGGCGTGAGTCGATAGTCGGTAGTCGGAAGGCGGTTATCGGTTGTCGGTAGTCGTGAAACAGTAGTCGTAAGTCGGTAGTAGTAAGTCGCAAGTCGGCAGTCAGTAGTCGATAGTCGTGAGTCGATAGTCGTGAGTCGATAAACGTGAGTCGATAGTCGTGAGTCGATAGTCGTGAGTCGATAGTCGAGAGTCGATAGTCGGAGTCGATAGTCGGAGTCGATAGTCGTGTCGATTGTCGTGAGTCGATAGTCGTGAGTCGATAAACGTGAGTCGATAGTCATGAGTCGATAGTCGTGAGTCGATAGTCGTGAGTCGATAGTCGTGAGTCGATAGTCGTGAGTCGATAGTCGTGAGTCGATAGTCGAGAGTCGATAGTCGTGAGTCGATAGTCGTGAGTCGGAAGACGGAAGTCGGAAGCGGAAGTCGGGAGACGGAAGTCGGAAGACGGAAGTCGGAAGACGGAAGTCGGTTCTCGGTTGCTCGTAGTCGGTTGTCGTGAGTCGGTTGTCGTGCGTCGATAGCCGTGAGTCGATAGTAGTGAGTCGATAGTCGTGAGTCGATAGTCGTGAGTCGAAAGTCGTGCTTCGATAGTCGTGAGTCGAAAGTCGTGAGTCGATAGTCGTGAGTCGATAGTCGTGAGTCGATATTCGTGAGTCGATAGTCGTGAGTCGATAGTGGTGAGTCGATAGTCGTGAGTCGATAGTCGTGAGTCGATAGTCGTGAGTCGAAAGTCGTGAGGCGATAGTCGTGAGTCGATAGTCGTGAGTCGATAGTCGTGAGTCGGTTGTCGTGAGTCGGTTGTCGTGAGTCGATAGTCGTGAGTCGATAGTCGTGAGTCGATAGTCGTGAGTCGATAGTCATGAGTCGATAGTCGTGAGTCGATAGTCGTGAGTCGATAGTCGTGAGTCGATAGTCGTGAGTCGAAAGTCGTGATTCGATAGTCGTGAGTCGAAAGTCGTGAGTCGATAGTCGTGAGTCGATAGTCGTGAATCGATAGTCGTGAGTCGATAGTCGTGAGTCGATATTCGTGAGTCGATAGTCGTGAGTCGATAGTCGTGAATCGATAGTCGTGAGTCGATAGTCGTGAGTCGATAGTCGTGAGTCGATAGTCGTGAGTCGATAGTCGTGAGTCGATAGTCGTGAGTCAAAAGTCGTGAGTTGATAGTCGTGAGTCGATAGTCGTGAGTCGAAAGTCGTGAGGCGATAGTCGTGAGTCGATAGTCGTGAGTCGATAGTCGTGAGTCGGTTGTCGTGAGTCGGTTGTCGTGAGTCGATAGTCGTGAGTCGATAGTCGTGAGTCGATAGTCGTGAGTCGATAAACGTGAGTCGATAGTCGTGAGTCGATAGTGGTGAGTCGATAGTCGTGAGTCGATAGTCGTGAGTCGATAGTCGTGAGTCGAAAGTCGTGAGGCGATAGTCGTGAGTCGATAGTCGTGAGTCGATAGTCGTGAGTCGGTTGTCGTGAGTCGATAGTCGTGAGTCGAAAGTCGTGAGGCGATAGTCGTGAGTCGATAGTCGTGAGTCGATAGTCGTGAGTCGGTTGTCGTGAGTCGATAGTCGTGAGTCGATAGCCGTGAGTCGATAGTAGTGAGTCGATAGTCGTGAGTCGATAGTCGTGAGTCGAAAGTCGTGCTTCGATAGTCGTGAGTCGAAAGTCGTGAGTCGATAGTCGTGAGTCGATAGTCGTGAGTCGATATTCGTGAGTCGATAGTCGTGAGTCGATAGTGGTGAGTCGATAGTCGTGAGTCGATAGTCGTGAGTCGATAGTCGTGAGTCGAAAGTCGTGAGGCGATAGTCGTGAGTCGATAGTCGTGAGTCGATAGTCGTGAGTCGGTTGTCGTGAGTCGGTTGTCGTGAGTCGATAGTCGTGAGTCGATAGTCGTGAGTCGATAGTCGTGAGTCGATAGTCATGAGTCGATAGTCGTGAGTCGATAGTCGTGAGTCGATAGTCGTGAGTCGATAGTCGTGAGTCGAAAGTCGTGATTCGATAGTCGTGAGTCGAAAGTCGTGAGTCGATAGTCGTGAGTCGATAGTCGTGAGTCGATAGTCGTGAGTCGATAGTCGTGAGTCGATATTCGTGAGTCGATAGTCGTGAGTCGATAGTCGTGAATCGATAGTCGTGAGTCGATAGTCGTGAGTCGATAGTCGTGAGTCGATAGTCGTGAGTCGATAGTCGTGAGTCGATAGTCGTGAGTCAAAAGTCGTGAGTTGATAGTCGTGAGTCGATAGTCGTGAGTCGAAAGTCGTGAGGCGATAGTCGTGAGTCGATAGTCGTGAGTCGGTTGTCGTGAGTCGGTTGTCTTGAGTCGATAGTCGTGAGTCGATAGTCGTGAGTCGATAGTCGTGAGTCGATAGTCATGAGTCGATAGTCGTGAGTCGATAGTCGTGAGTCGATAGTCGTGAGTCGATAGTCGTGAGTCGAAAGTCGTGATTCGATAGTCGTGAGTCGAAAGTCGTGAGTCGATAGTCGTGAGTCGATAGTCGTGAATCGATAGTCGTGAGTCGATAGTCGTGAGTCGATATTCGTGAGTCGATAGTCGTGAGTCGATAGTCGTGAATCGATAGTCGTGAGTCGATAGTCGTGAGTCGATAGTCGTGAGTCGATAGTCGTGAGTCGATAGTCGTGAGTCGATAGTCGTGAGTCAAAAGTCGTGAGTTGATAGTCGTGAGTCGATAGTCGTGAGTCGAAAGTCGTGAGGCGATAGTCGTGAGTCGATAGTCGTGAGTCGATAGTCGTGAGTCGGTTGTCGTGAGTCGGTTGTCGTGAGTCGATAGTCGTGAGTCGATAGTCGTGAGTCGATAGTCGTGAGTCGATAAACGTGAGTCGATAGTCGTGAGTCGATAGCCGTGAGTCGCAAGACGGAAGTCGGAAGACGGAAGGCGGAAGACGGAAGTCGGAAGACGGAAGTCGGTTCTTGGTTGTCGTGAGTCGGTTGTCGTGAGTCGATAGTCGTGAGTCGATAGTCGTGAGTCGATAGTCGTGAGTCGATAGTCGTGAGTCGATAGTCGTGAGTCGATAGTCGTGAGTCGATAGTCGTGAGTCGATAGTCGTGAGTCGATAGTCGTGAGTCGATAGTCGAGAGTCGATAGTCGTGAGTCGATAGTCGTGAGTCGGAAGACGGAAGTCGGAAGCGGAAGTCGGGAGACGGAAGTCGGAAGACGGAAGTCGGAAGACGGAAGTCGGTTCTCGGTTGCTCGTAGTCGGTTGTCGTGAGTCGGTTGTCGTGCGTCGATAGCCGTGAGTCGATAGTAGTGAGTCGATAGTCGTGAGTCGATAGTCGTGAGTCGAAAGTCGTGCTTCGATAGTCGTGAGTCGAAAGTCGTGAGTCGATAGTCGTGAGTCGATAGTCGTGAGTCGATATTCGTGAGTCGATAGTCGTGAGTCGATAGTCGTGAGTCGATAGTCGTGAGTCGAAAGTCGAAAGTCGTGAGTCGATAGTCGTGAGTCGATAGTCGTGAGTCGGTTGTCGGTTGTTGGTAGCCGGTAGTCGTGAATCGATAGTCGGTAGTCGGTTATCGGTTGTCGATAGTCGTGAGTCGGTAGTCGTGAGTCCGTAGTAGTAAGTCGTAAGTCGGTAGTCGGTCGTCGGTAGTCGATAGTAAGATTGTAAGTCGGTTGTCGTGAGTCGGTTGTCGTGAGTCGATAGTCATGAGTCGGAATTCGAAAGTCGGTTATCAGTTGTTGGTAGTCGGTTGTCGTAAGTCGGTTGTCGTGAGTCGGTTGTCGTGAGTCGATAGTCGTGATTCGATAGTCGTGAGTCGATAGTCGTGAGTCGATAGTCGTGAGTCGATAGTCGTTAGTCTATAGTCGTGAGTCGATAGTCGTGAGTCGATAGTCGGAAGGTGGTTATCGGTTGTCGGTAGTCGTGAGTAGTCGTGAGTCGGTAGTAGTAAGTCGGAAGTCGGTAGTCGGTAGTCGATAGTTAGTGAGTCGATAAACGTGAGTCGATAGTCGTGAGTCGATAGCCGTGAGTCGCAAGACAGAAGTCGGAAGACGGAAGTCGGAAGACGGAAGACGGAAGTCGGTTCTCGGTTGCTGGTAGTCGGTTGTCGTGAGTCGGTTGTCGGTTGTTGGTAGTCGGTACTCGTGAATCGATAGTCGGTAGTCGGTTATGGGTTGTCGGTAGTCGAGAGTCGGATGGCGTTAGTCGATAGTCGGTAGTCGGAAGTCGGTTATCGGTTGTCGTAAGTCGGTTGTCGTGAGTCGATAGTTGTGAGTCGATAGTCGTGAGTCGATAGTCGTGAGTCGATAGTCGTGAGTCGAAAGTCGTGAGGCGATAGTCGTGAGTCGATAGTCGTGAGTCGATAGTCGTGAGTCGGTTGTCGTGAGTCGGTTGTCGTGAGTCGATAGTCGTGAGTCGATAGCCGTGAGTCGCAAGACGGAAGTCGGAAGACGGAAGGCGGAAGACGGAAGTCGGAAGACGGAAGTCGGTTCTTGGTTGTCGTGAGTCGGTTGTCGTGAGTCGATAGTCGTGAGTCGATAGTCGTGAGTCGATAGTCGTGAGTCGATAGTCGTGAGTCGATAGTCGTGAGTCGATAGTCGTGAGTCGATAGTCGTGAGTCGATAGTCGTGAGTCGATAGTCGAGTCGATAGTCGTGAGTCGATAGTCGTGAGTCGATAGTCGTGAGTCGATAGTCGTGAGTCGATAGTCGTGAGTCGATAGTCGTGAGTCGATAGTCGTGAGTCGATAGTCGTGAGTCGATAGTCGTGAGTCGGAAGACGGAAGTCGGAAGTGGGAAGTGGGAAGTCGGAAGACGGAAGTCGGAAGACGGAAGTCGGAAGACGGAAGTCGGAAGACGGAAGTCGGAAGACGGAAGTCGGAAGACGGAAGTCGGTTCTTGGTTGCTGGTAGTCGGTTGTCGTGAGTCGGTTGTCGTGAGTCGAAAGTCGTGATTCGATAGTCGTGAGTCGAAAGTCGTGAGTCGATAGTCGTGAGTCGATAGTCGTGAATCGATAGTCGTGAGTCGATAGTCGTGAGTCGATATTCGTGAGTCGATAGTCGTGAGTCGATAGTCGTGAATCGATAGTCGTGAGTCGATAGTCGTGAGTCGATAGTCGTGAGTCGATAGTCGTGAGTCGATAGTCGTGAGTCAAAAGTCGTGAGTTGATAGTCGTGAGTCGATAGTCGTGAGTCGAAAGTCGTGAGGCGATAGTCGTGAGTCGATAGTCGTGAGTCGATAGTCGTGAGTCGGAAGGCGGTTATCGGTTGTCGGTAGTCGTGAAACAGTAGTCGTAAGTCGGTAGTAGTAAGTCGGAAGTCGGCAGTCAGTAGTCGATAGTCGTGAGTCGATAGTCGTGAGTCGATAAACGTGAGTCGATAGTCGTGAGTCGATAGTCGTTAGTCTATAGTCATGAGTCGATAGTCGTGAGTCGATAGTCGTGAGCCGATAGTCGTGAGTCGATAGTCGTGAGTCGATAGTCGTGAGTCGATAGTCGTGAGTCGATAGTCGTGAGTCGATAGTCGTGAGTCGATAGTCGTGAGTCGATAGTCGTGAGTCGATAATCGTGAGTCGATAGTCGTGAGTCGATAGTCGTGAGTCGATAGTCGTGAGTCGATAGTCGTGAGTCGATAGTCGTGAGTCGGAAGACGGAAGTGGGAAGTGGGAAGTCGGAAGACGGAAGTCGGAAGACGGAAGTCGGAAGACGGAAGACGGAAGTCGGTTCTTGGTTGCTGGTAGTCGGTTGTCGTGAGTCGGTTGTCGTGAGTCGAAAGTCGTGATTCGATAGTCGTGAGTCGAAAGTCGTGAGTCGATAGTCGTGAGTCGATAGTCGTGAGTCGAAAGTCGTGAGGCGATAGTCGTGAGTCGATAGTCGTGAGTCGATAGTCGTGAGTCGGTTGTCGTGAGTCGGTTGTCGTGAGTCGATAGTCGTGAGTCGATAGTCGTGAGTCGATAGTCGTGAGTCGATAAACGTGAGTCGATAGTCGTGAGTCGATAGCCGTGAGTCGCAAGACGGAAGTCGGAAGACGGAAGGCGGAAGACGGAAGTCTGAAGACGGAAGTCGGTTCTTGGTTGTCGTGAGTCGGTTGTCGGTTGTTGGTAGTCGGTAGTCGTGAATTGATAGTCGGTAGTCGGTTATGGGTTGTCGGTAGTCGAGAGTCGGTTGGCGTGAGTCGATAGTCGGTAGTCGGAAGGCGGTTATCGGTTTTTGGTAGTCGTGAAACAGTAGTCGTAATTCGGTAGTAGTAAGTCGCAAGTCGGCAGTCAGTAGTCGATAGTCGTGAGTCGATAAACGTGAGTCGATAGTCGTGACTCAATAGTCGTGAGTCGATAGTGCTGAGTCGATAGTCGTGAATCGGTAGTCGTGAGTCGATAGTCGTGAGTCGATAGTCGTGAGTCGATAGTCGTGAGTTGATAGTCGTGAGTCGATAGTCGTGAGTCGATAGTCGTGTGTCGATTGTCGTGAGTCGATAGTCGGAGTCGATAAACGTGAGTCGATAGTCGTGAGTCGATAGTCTGTGTCGATTGTCGTGAGTCGATAGTCGTGAGTCGATAGTCGTGAGTCGATAGTCGTGAGTCGATAGTCGTGAGTCGATAGTCGTGAGTCGATAGTCGTGAGTCGATAGTCGTGAGTCGATAGTCGTGAGTCGATAGTCGTGAGTCGATAGTCGTGAGTCGATAGTCGTGAGTCGACAGTCGTGAGTCGATAGTCGTGAGTCGATAGTCGTGAGTCGATAGTCGTGAGTCGATAGTCGTGAGTCGATAGTCGTGAGTCGATAGTCGTGAGTCGATAGTCGTGAGTCGAAAGTCGTGAGTCGATAGTCGTGAGTCGATAGTCGTGAGTCGATAGTCGTAAGTCGATAGTCGTGAGTCGATAGTCGTGAGCCGATAGTCGTGAGTCGATATTCGTGAGTCGATAGTCGTGTGTCGATTGTCGTGAGTCGATAGTCGTGAGTTGATAAACGTGAGTCGATAGTCGTGAGTCGATAGTCGTGAGTCGATAGTCGTGAGTCGATAGTCGTGAGTCGATAGTCGTGAGTCGATAGTCGTGAGTCGATAGTCGTGAGTCGATAGTCGTGAGTCGATAGTCGTGAGTCGATAGTCGAGAGTCGATAGTCGTGAATTGATAGTCGTGAGTCGGTTGTCGTGAGTCGGTTGTCGGTTGTTGGTAGGCGGGAATCGTGAATCGATAGTCGGTAGTCGGAAGTCGGTTATCGGTTGTCGGTAGTCGTGAGTCGGTTGTCGTGAGTCGATAGTCGGAAATCGGAAGCCGGTTATCGGCTGTCGATAGTCGTGAGTCGGTAGTCGTGAGTCGGTAGTAGTAAGTCGGAAGTCTGTAGTCGGTCGTCGGTAGTCGATAGTCGTGAGTCGATAGTCGTGAGTCGATAGTCGTGAGTCGGAAGACGGAAGTCGGAAGTGGGAAGTCGGAAGCGGAAGTCGGAAGACGGATTCGAAAGACGAAAGTCGCAAGACGTAAGTCGGAAGACGGAAGTCGGTTCTCGGTTGCTGGTAGTCGGTTGTCGTGAGTCGGTTGTCGTGAGTCGATAGTCATGAGTCGGAATTCGAAAGTCGGTTCTCAGTTGTTGGTAGTCGGTTGTCGTAAGTCGGTTGTCGTGAGTCGGTTGTCGTGAGTCGATAGTCGTGAGTCGATAGTCGTGAGTCGATAGTCGTGAGTCGATAGTCGTGAGTCGATTGTCGTGAGTCGATAGTCGTGAGTCGATAGTCGTGAGTCGATAGTCGTGAGTCGATAGTCGTGAGTCGATAGTCGTCAGTCGATAGTCGTGTGTCGATTGTCGTGAGTCGATAGTCGTGAGTCGATAAACGTGAGTCGATAGTCGTGAGTCGATAGTCGTGAGTCGATAGTCGTGAGTCGATAGTCGTGAGTCGATAGTCGTGAGCCGATAGTCGATAGTCGATAGTCGTGAATTGATAGTCGTGAGTCGGTTGTCGTGAGTCGGTTGTCGGTTGTTGGTAGTCGAGAGTCGTGAATCGATAGTCGGTAGTCGGAAGTCGGTTATCGGTTGTCTGTAGTCGTGAGTCGGTTGTCGTGAGTCGATAGTCGGAAATCGGAAGGCGGTTATCGGCTGTCGATAGTCGTGAGTCGGTAGTCGTGAGTCGGTAGTAGTAAGTCGGAAGTCTGTAGTCGATCGTCGGTAGTCGATAGTCGTGAGTCGATAGTCGTGAGTCGGAAGACGGAAGTCGGAAGTGGGAAGTCGGAAGCGGAAGTCGGAAGACGGATTCGAAAGACGGAAGTCGGAAGACGTAATTCGGAAGACGGAAGACGGAAGTCGGTTCTCGGTTGCTGGTAGTCGGTTGTTGTGAGTCGGTTGTCGTGAGTCGATAGTCATGAGTCGGAATTCGAAAGTCGGTTCTCAATTGTTGGTAGTCGGTTGTCGTAAGTCGGTTGTCGTGAGTCGGTTGTCGTGAGTCGATAGTCGTGAGTCGATAGTCGTGAGTCGATAGTCGTGAGTCGATAGTCGTGAGTCGATAGTCGTGAGTCGATAGTCGTGAGTCGATAGTCGTGAGTCGATAAACGTGAGTCGAAAGTCATGAGTCGATAGTCGTGAGTCGATAGTCGTTAGTCTATAGTCGTGAGTCGGTTGTCGTGAGTCGATAGTCGGAAATCGGAAGGCGGTTATCGGCTGTCGATAGTCGTGAGTCGGTAGTCGTGAGTCGGTAGTCGTGAGTCGGTAGTAGTAAGTCGGAAGTCTGTAGTCGGTCGTCGGTAGTCGATAGTCGTGAGTCGATAGTCGTGAGTCGATAGTCGTGAGTCGGAAGACGGAAGTCGGAAGTGGGAAGTCGGAAGCGGAAGTCGGAAGACGGATTCGAAAGACGGAAGTCGGAAGACGTAAGTCGGAAGACGGAAGTCGGTTCTCGGTTGCTGGTAGTCGGTTGTCGTGAGTCGGTTGTCGTGAGTCTGTTGTCGTGAGTCGATAGTCGTGAGTCGATAGTCGTGAGTCGATAGTCGTGAGTCGAAAGTCGTGAGTCGTTAGTCGTGAGTCGAAAGTCGTGAGTCGATAGTCGTGAGTCGATAGTCGTGAGTCGATAGTCGTGAATCGATAGTCGTTAGTCGATAGTCGTGAGTCGAAAGTCGTGAGTCGATAGTCGTGAGTCGATAGTCGTGAGTCGGTTGTCGGTTGTTGGTAGTCGGTAGTCGTGAGTCGATAGTCGGAAGGCGGTTATCGGCTGTCGATAGTCGTGAGTCGATAGTCGTGAGTCAATAGTCGTGAGTCGATAGTCGTGAGTCGATAGTCGTGAGTCGATAGTCGTGACTCAATAGTCGTGAGTCGATAGTCCTGAGTCGATAGTCGTGAGTCGCTAGTCGTGAGTCGATAGTCGTGAGTCGATAGTCGTGAGTCGATAGTCGTGAGTCGAAAGTCGTGAGTCGATAGTCGTGAGTCGATAGTCGTGAGTCGATAGTTGTGAGTCGATAGTTGTGAGTCGATAGTCGTGACTCAATAGTCGTGAGTCGATAGTCCTGAGTCGATAGTCGTGAGTCGCTAGTCGTGAGTCGATAGTCGTGAGTCGATAGTCGTGAGTCGATAGTCGTGAGTCGATAGTCGTGAGTCGATAGTCGTGAGTCGATAGTCGTGAGTCGATAGTCGTGAGTCGATAGTTGTGAGTCGATAATCATGAGTCGATAGTCGTGAGTCGATAGTCGTGAGTCGAAAGTCGTGAGTCGATAGTCGCGAGTCGATAGTCGTGAATTGATAGTCGTGAGTCGGTTGTCGTGAGTCGGTTGTCGGTTGTTGGTAGTCGGTAGTCGTGAATCGATAGTCGGTAGTCGGTTATCGGTTGTCGGTAGTCGTGAGTCGGTTGTCGTGAGTCGATATTCGGAAGTCGGAAGGCGGTTATCGGCTGTCGATAGTCGTGAGTCGGTAGTCCTGAGTCGGTAGTAGTAAGTCGTAAGTCGGTAGTCGGTCGTCGGTAGTCGATAGTCGTGAGTCGATAGTCGTGACTCAATAGTCGTGAGTCGATAGTCGTGAGTCGATAGTCGTGAGTCGATAGTCGAGAGTCGATAGTCGTGAATTGATAGTCGTGAGTCGGTTGTCGTGAGTCGGTTGTCGTGAGTCGGTTGTCGTGAGTCGGTTGTCGTGAGTCGGTTGTCGTGAGTCGGTTGTCGGTTGTTGGTAGTCGGTAGTCGTGAATCGATAGTCGGTAGTCGGTTATCGGTTGTCGGTAGTCGTGAGTCGGTTGTCGTGAGTCGATAGTCGGAAGTCAGAAGGCGGTTGTCGTGAGTCGATAGTCGGAAGTCGGAAGGCGGTTATCGGCTGTCGATAGTCGTGAGTCGGTAGTCGTGAGTCGGTAGTAGTAAGTCGTAAGTCGGTAGTCGGTCGTCGGTAGTCGATTGTCGTGAGTCGATAGTCGTGAGTCGATAGTCGTGAGTCGATAGTCGTGAGTCGGAAGACGGAAGTCGGAAGTGGGAAGTCAGAAGACGGAAGTCGGAAGACGGAAGTCGGAAGACGGAAGTCGGAAGACGGAAGTCGGAAGACGGAAGACGGAAGTCGGTTCTCGGTTGCTGGTAGTCGGTTGTCGTGAGTCGGTTGTCGTGAGTCGGTTGTCGTGAGTCGATAGTCATGAGTCAGAATTCGAAAGTCGGTTCTCAGTTGTTGGTAGTCGGTTGTCGTGAGTCGATAGTCGTGAGTCGAAAGTCGTGAGTCGATAGTCGTGAGTCGATAGTCGTGAGTCGGTTGTCGGTTGTTGGTAGTCGGTAGTCGTGAGTCGATAGTCGGAAGGCGGTTATCGGCTGTCAATAGTCGTGAGTCGATAGTCGTGAGTCAATAGTCGTGAGTCGATAGTCGTGAGTCGATAGTCGTGAGTCGATAGTCGTGACTCAATAGTCGTGAGTCGATAGTCCTGAGTCGATAGTCGTGAGTCGCTAGTCGTGAGTCGATAGTCGTGAGTCGATAGTCGGAGTCGATAGTCGTGAGTCGAAAGTCGTGAGTCGATAGTCGTGAGTCGATAGTCGTGAGTCGGTTGTCGGTTGTTGGTAGTCGGTAGTCGTGAGTCGATAGTCGGAAGGCGGTTATCGGCTGTCGATAGTCGTGAGTCGATAGTCGTGAGTCAATAGTCGTGAGTCGATAGTCGTGAGTCGATAGTCGTGAGTCGATAGTCGTGACTCAATAGTCGTGAGTCGATAGTCCTGAGTCGATAGTCGTGAGTCGCTAGTCGTGAGTCGATAGTCGTGAGTCGATAGTCGTGAGTCGATAGTCGTGAGTCGAAAGTCGTGAGTCGATAGTCGTGAGTCGATAGTCGTGAGTCGATAGTTGTGAGTCGATAGTTGTGAGTCGATAGTCGTGACTCAATAGTCGTGAGTCGATAGTCCTGAGTCGATAGTCGTGAGTCGCTAGTCGTGAGTCGATAGTCGTGAGTCGATAGTCGTGAGTCGATAGTCGTGAGTCGATAGTCGTGAGTCGATAGTCGTGAGTCGATAGTCGTGAGTCGATAGTCGTGAGTCGATAGTTGTGAGTCGATAATCATGAGTCGATAGTCGTGAGTCGATAGTCGTGAGTCGAAAGTCGTGAGTCGATAGTCGCGAGTCGATAGTCGTGAATTGATAGTCGTGAGTCGGTTGTCGTGAGTCGGTTGTCGGTTGTTGGTAGTCGGTAGTCGTGAATCGATAGTCGGTAGTCGGTTATCGGTTGTCGGTAGTCGTGAGTCGGTTGTCGGAGTCGATATTCGGAAGTCGGAAGGCGGTTATCGGCTGTCGATAGTCGTGAGTCGGTAGTCCTGAGTCGGTAGTAGTAAGTCGTAAGTCGGTAGTCGGTCGTCGGTAGTCGATAGTCGTGAGTCGATAGTCGTGACTCAATAGTCGTGAGTCGATAGTCGTGAGTCGATAGTCGTGAGTCGATAGTCGTGAGTCGATAGTCGTGAGTCGATAGTCGAGAGTCGATAGTCGTGAATTGATAGTCGTGAGTCGGTTGTCGTGAGTCGGTTGTCGTGAGTCGGTTGTCGTGAGTCGGTTGTCGGTTGTTGGTAGTCGGTAGTCGTGAATCGATAGTCGGTAGTCGGTTATCGGTTGTCGGTAGTCGTGAGTCGGTTGTCGTGAGTCGATAGTCGGAAGTCAGAAGGCGGTTGTCGTGAGTCGATAGTCGGAAGTCGGAAGGCGGTTATCGGCTGTCGATAGTCGTGAGTCGGTAGTCGTGAGTCGGTAGTAGTAAGTCGTAAGTCGGTAGTCGGTCGTCGGTAGTCGATTGTCGTGAGTCGATAGTCGTGAGTCGATAGTCGAGTCGATAGTCGTGAGTCGGAAGACGGAAGTCGGAAGTGGGAAGTCAGAAGACGGAAGTCGGAAGACGGAAGTCGGAAGACGGAAGTCGGAAGACGGAAGTCGGAAGACGGAAGACGGAAGTCGGTTCTCGGTTGCTGGTAGTCGGTTGTCGTGAGTCGGTTGTCGTGAGTCGGTTGTCGTGAGTCGATAGTCATGAGTCAGAATTCGAAAGTCGGTTCTCAGTTGTTGGTAGTCGGTTGTCGTGAGTCGATAGTCGTGAGTCGAAAGTCGTGAGTCGATAGTCGTGAGTCGATAGTCGTGAGTCGGTTGTCGGTTGTTGGTAGTCGGTAGTCGTGAGTCGATAGTCGGAAGGCGGTTATCGGCTGTCGATAGTCGTGAGTCGATAGTCGTGAGTCAATAGTCGTGAGTCGATAGTCGTGAGTCGATAGTCGTGAGTCGATAGTCGTGACTCAATAGTCGTGAGTCGATAGTCCTGAGTCGATAGTCGTGAGTCGCTAGTCGTGAGTCGATAGTCGTGAGTCGATAGTCGTGAGTCGATAGTCGTGAGTCGAAAGTCGTGAGTCGATAGTCGTGAGTCGATAGTCGTGAGTCGATAGTTGTGAGTCGATAGTTGTGAGTCGATAGTCGTGACTCAATAGTCGTGAGTCGATAGTCCTGAGTCGATAGTCGTGAGTCGCTAGTCGTGAGTCGATAGTCGTGAGTCGATTGTCGTGAGTCGATAGTCGTGAGTCGATAGTCGTGAGTCGATAGTCGTGAGTCGATAGTCGTGAGTCGATAGTCGTGAGTCGATAGTTGTGAGTCGATAATCATGAGTCGATAGTCGTGAGTCGATAGTCGTGAGTCGAAAGTCGTGAGTCGATAGTCGCGAGTCGATAGTCGTGAATTGATAGTCGTGAGTCGGTTGTCGTGAGTCGGTTGTCGGTTGTTGGTAGTCGGTAGTCGTGAATCGATAGTCGGTAGTCGGTTATCGGTTGTCGGTAGTCGAGTCGGTTGTCGTGAGTCGATATTCGGAAGTCGGAAGGCGGTTATCGGCTGTCGATAGTCGTGAGTCGGTAGTCCTGGAGTCGGTAGTAGTAAGTCGTAAGTCGGTAGTCGGTCGTCGGTAGTCGATAGTCGTGAGTCGATAGTCGTGACTCAATAGTCGTGAGTCGATAGTCGTGAGTCGATAGTCGTGAGTCGATAGTCGAGAGTCGATAGTCGTGAATTGATAGTCGTGAGTCGGTTGTCGTGAGTCGGTTGTCGTGAGTCGGTTGTCGGTTGTTGGTAGTCGGTAGTCGTGAATCGATAGTCGGTAGTCGGTTATCGGTTGTCGGTAGTCGTGAGTCGGTTGTCGTGAGTCGATAGTCGGAAGTCAGAAGGCGGTTGTCGTGAGTCGATAGTCGGAAGTCGGAAGGCGGTTATCGGCTGTCGATAGTCGTGAGTCGGTAGTCGTGAGTCGGTAGTAGTAAGTCGTAAGTCGGTAGTCGGTCGTCGGTAGTCGATTGTCGTGAGTCGATAGTCGTGAGTCGATAGTCGTGAGTCGATAGTCGTGAGTCGGAAGACGGAAGTCGGAAGTGGGAAGTCAGAAGACGGAAGTCGGAAGACGGAAGTCGGAAGACGGAAGTCGGAAGACGGAAGTCGGAAGACGGAAGACGGAAGTCGGTTCTCGGTTGCTGGTAGTCGGTTGTCGTGAGTCGGTTGTCGTGAGTCGGTTGTCGTGAGTCGATAGTCATGAGTCAGAATTCGAAAGTCGGTTCTCAGTTGTTGGTAGTCGGTTGTCGTAAGTCGGTTGTCCTGAGTCGGTTGTCGTGAGTCGATAGTCGTGAGTCGATAGTCGTGAGTCGATAGTCGTGAGTCGATAGTCGAGAGTCGATAGTCGTGAGTCGATAGTCGTGAGTCGATAGTCGTGAGTCGATAGTCGTGAGTCAATAGTCGTGAGTCGATAGTCGTGAGTCGAAAGTCGTGAGGCGATAGTCGTGAGTCGATAGTCTTGAGTCGATAGTCGTGAGTCGGTTGTCGTGAGTCGGTTGTCGTGAGTCGATAGTCGTGAGTCGATAGTCGTGAGTCGATAGTCGTGAGTCGATAAACGTGAGTCAATAGTCGTGAGTCGATAGTCGTGAGTCGCAAGACGGAAGTCGGAAGACGGAAGGCGGAAGACGGAAGTCGGAAGACGGAAGCCGGTTCTCGGTTGTCGTGAGTCGGTTGTCGTGAGTCGGTTGTCGAGTCGGTTGTCGGTTGTTGGTAGTCGGTAGTTGTGAATCGGTAGTCGGTAGTCTGTTATGGGTTGTCGGTAGTCAAGAGTCGGTTGGCGTGAGTCGATAGTCGGTAGTCGGAAGGCGGTAATCGGTTGTCGGTAGTCGTGAAACAGTAGTCGTAAGTCGGTAGTAGTAAGTCGGAAGTCGGCAGTCAGTAGTCGATAGTCGTGAGTCGATAGTTGTGAGTCGATAAACGTGAGTCGATAGTCGTGAGTCGATAGTCGTGAGTCGATAGTCCTGAGTCGATAGTCGAGAGTCGATAGTCGTGAATTGATAGTCGTGAGTCGGTTGTCGTGAGTCGGTTGTCGGTTGTTGGTAGTCGGTAGTCGTGAATCTATAGTCGGTAGTCGGTTATCGGTTGTCGGTAGTCGTGGGTCGGTTGTCGGAGTCGATAGTCGGAAGTCGGAAGGCGGTTGTGGTGAGTCGATAGTCGGAAGTCGGAAGGCGGTTATCGCCTGTCGATAGTCGTGAGTCGGTAGTCCTGAGTCGGTAGTAGTAAGTCGTAAGTCGGTAGTCGGTCGTCGGTAGTCGATAGTCGTGAGTCGATAGTCGTGACTCAATAGTCGTGAGTCGATAGTCGTGAGTCGATAGTCGTGAGTCGATAGTCGAGAGTCCATAGTCGTGAATTGATAGTCGGAGTCGGTTGTCGTGAGTCGGTTGTCGTGAGTCGGTTGTCGGTTGTTGGTAGTCGGTAGTCGTGAATCGATAGTCGGAAGTCAGAAGGCGGTTGTCGTGAGTCGATAGTCGGAAGTCGGAAGGCGGTTATCGGCTGTCGATAGTCGTGAGTCGGTAGTCGAGAGTCGGTAGTCGTGAGTCGGTAGTAGTAAGTCGGTAGTCGGTCGTCGGTAGTCGATTGTCGTGAGTCGATAGTCGTGTCTCAATAGTCGTCAGTCGATAGTCGTGAGTCGATAGTCGTGAGTCGATAGTAGTGAGTCGGAAGACGGAAGTCGGAAGTGGGAAGTCGGAAGACGGAAGGCGGAAGTCGGAAGACGGAAGACGGAAGTGGGTTCTCGGTTGCTGGTAGTCGGTTGTCGTGAGTCGGTTGTCGTGAGTCGGTTGTCGTGAGTCGATAGTCATGAGTCGGAATTCGAAAGTCGGTTCTCAGTTGTTGGTAGTCGGTTGTCGTAAGTCGGTTGTCGTGAGTCGGTTGTCGTGAGTTGATAGTCGTGAGTCGATAGTCGTGAGTCGATAGTCGTGAGTCGATAGTCGTGAGTCGATAGTCGTGAGTCGATAGTCGTGAGTCGATAGTCGTGAGTCGGAAGACGGAAGTCGGAAGTGGGAAGTCGGAAGACGGAAGGCGGAAGTCGGAAGACGGAAGACGGAAGTGGGTTCTCGGTTGCTGGTAGTCGGTTGTCGTGAGTCGGTTGTCGTGAGTCGGTTGTCGTGAGTCGATAGTCATGAGTCGGAATTCGAAAGTCGGTTCTCAGTTGTTGGTAGTCGGTTGTCGTAAGTCGGTTGTCGTGAGTCGGTTGTCGTGAGTTGATAGTCGTGAGTCGATAGTCGTGAGTCGAAAGTCGTGAGTCGATAGTCGTGAGTCGATAGTCGTGAGTCGGTTGTCGGTTGTTGGTAGTCGGTAGTCGTGAGTCGATAGTCGGAAGGCGGTTATCGGCTGTCGATAGTCGTGAGTCGATAGTCGTGAGTCAATAGTCGTGAGTCGATAGTCGTGAGTCGATAGTCGTGAGTCGATAGTCGTGACTCAATAGTCGTGAGTCGATAGTCCTGAGTCGATAGTCGGAGTCGCTAGTCGTGAGTCGATAGTCGTGAGTCGATAGTCGTGAGTCGATAGTCGTGAGTCGAAAGTCGTGAGTCGATAGTCGTGAGTCGATAGTCGTGAGTCGATAGTTGTGAGTCGATAGTTGTGAGTCGATAGTCGTGACTCAATAGTCGTGAGTCGATAGTCCTGAGTCGATAGTCGTGAGTCGCTAGTCGTGAGTCGATAGTCGTGAGTCGATAGTCGTGAGTCGATAGTCGTGAGTCGATAGTCGTGAGTCGATAGTCGTGAGTCGATAGTCGTGAGTCGATAGTCGTGAGTCGATAGTTGTGAGTCGATAATCATGAGTCGATAGTCGTGAGTCGATAGTCGTGAGTCGAAAGTCGTGAGTCGATAGTCGCGAGTCGATAGTCGTGAATTGATAGTCGAGTCGGTTGTCGAGTCGGTTGTCGGTTGTTGGTAGTCGGTAGTCGTGAATCGATAGTCGGTAGTCGGTTATCGGTTGTCGGTAGTCGTGAGTCGGTTGTCGTGAGTCGATATTCGGAAGTCGGAAGGCGGTTATCGGCTGTCGATAGTCGTGAGTCGGTAGTCCTGAGTCGGTAGTAGTAAGTCGTAAGTCGGTAGTCGGTCGTCGGTAGTCGATAGTCGTGAGTCGATAGTCGTGACTCAATAGTCGTGAGTCGATAGTCGTGAGTCGATAGTCGTGAGTCGATAGTCGAGAGTCGATAGTCGTGAATTGATAGTCGAGTCGGTTGTCGGAGTCGGTTGTCGTGAGTCGGTTGTCGTGAGTCGGTTGTCGTGAGTCGGTTGTCGTGAGTCGGTTGTCGGTTGTTGGTAGTCGGTAGTCGTGAATCGATAGTCGGTAGTCGGTTATCGGTTGTCGGTAGTCGTGAGTCGGTTGTCGTGAGTCGATAGTCGGAAGTCAGAAGGCGGTTGTCGTGAGTCGATAGTCGGAAGTCGGAAGGCGGTTATCGGCTGTCGATAGTCGTGAGTCGGTAGTCGTGAGTCGGTAGTAGTAAGTCGTAAGTCGGTAGTCGGTCGTCGGTAGTCGATTGTCGTGAGTCGATAGTCGTGAGTCGATAGTCGTGAGTCGATAGTCGTGAGTCGGAAGACGGAAGTCGGAAGTGGGAAGTCAGAAGACGGAAGTCGGAAGACGGAAGTCGGAAGACGGAAGTCGGAAGACGGAAGTCGGAAGACGGAAGACGGAAGTCGGTTCTCGGTTGCTGGTAGTCGGTTGTCGTGAGTCGGTTGTCGTGAGTCGGTTGTCGTGAGTCGATAGTCATGAGTCAGAATTCGAAAGTCGGTTCTCAGTTGTTGGTAGTCGGTTGTCGTGAGTCGATAGTCGTGAGTCGAAAGTCGTGAGTCGATAGTCGTGAGTCGATAGTCGTGAGTCGGTTGTCGGTTGTTGGTAGTCGGTAGTCGTGAGTCGATAGTCGGAAGGCGGTTATCGGCTGTCGATAGTCGTGAGTCGATAGTCGTGAGTCAATAGTCGTGAGTCGATAGTCGTGAGTCGATAGTCGTGAGTCGATAGTCGTGACTCAATAGTCGTGAGTCGATAGTCCTGAGTCGATAGTCGTGAGTCGCTAGTCGTGAGTCGATAGTCGTGAGTCGATAGTCGTGAGTCGATAGTCGTGAGTCGAAAGTCGTGAGTCGATAGTCGTGAGTCGATAGTCGTGAGTCGGTTGTCGGTTGTTGGTAGTCGGTAGTCGTGAGTCGATAGTCGGAAGGCGGTTATCGGCTGTCGATAGTCGTGAGTCGATAGTCGTGAGTCAATAGTCGTGAGTCGATAGTCGTGAGTCGATAGTCGTGAGTCGATAGTCGTGACTCAATAGTCGTGAGTCGATAGTCCTGAGTCGATAGTCGTGAGTCGCTAGTCGTGAGTCGATAGTCGTGAGTCGATAGTCGTGAGTCGATAGTCGTGAGTCGAAAGTCGTGAGTCGATAGTCGTGAGTCGATAGTCGTGAGTCGATAGTTGTGAGTCGATAGTTGTGAGTCGATAGTCGTGACTCAATAGTCGTGAGTCGATAGTCCTGAGTCGATAGTCGTGAGTCGCTAGTCGTGAGTCGATAGTCGTGAGTCGATAGTCGTGAGTCGATAGTCGTGAGTCGATAGTCGTGAGTCGATAGTCGTGAGTCGATAGTCGTGAGTCGATAGTCGTGAGTCGATAGTTGTGAGTCGATAATCATGAGTCGATAGTCGTGAGTCGATAGTCGTGAGTCGAAAGTCGTGAGTCGATAGTCGCGAGTCGATAGTCGTGAATTGATAGTCGTGAGTCGGTTGTCGTGAGTCGGTTGTCGGTTGTTGGTAGTCGGTAGTCGTGAATCGATAGTCGGTAGTCGGTTATCGGTTGTCGGTAGTCGTGAGTCGGTTGTCGTGAGTCGATATTCGGAAGTCGGAAGGCGGTTATCGGCTGTCGATAGTCGTGAGTCGGTAGTCCTGAGTCGGTAGTAGTAAGTCGTAAGTCGGTAGTCGGTCGTCGGTAGTCGATAGTCGTGAGTCGATAGTCGTGACTCAATAGTCGTGAGTCGATAGTCGTGAGTCGATAGTCGTGAGTCGATAGTCGTGAGTCGATAGTCGTGAGTCGATAGTCGAGAGTCGATAGTCGTGAATTGATAGTCGTGAGTCGGTTGTCGTGAGTCGGTTGTCGTGAGTCGGTTGTCGTGAGTCGGTTGTCGGTTGTTGGTAGTCGGTAGTCGTGAATCGATAGTCGGTAGTCGGTTATCGGTTGTCGGTAGTCGTGAGTCGGTTTTCGTGAGTCGATAGTCGGAAGTCAGAAGGCAGTTGTCGTGAGTCGATAGTCGGAAGTCGGAAGGCGGTTATCGGCTGTCGATAGTCGTGAGTCGGTAGTCGTGAGTCGGTAGTAGTAAGTCGTAAGTCGGTAGTCGGTCGTCGGTAGTCGATTGTCGTGAGTCGATAGTCGTGAGTCGATAGTCGTGAGTCGATAGTCGTGAGTCGGAAGACGGAAGTCGGAAGTGGGAAGTCAGAAGACGGAAGTCGGAAGACGGAAGTCGGAAGACGGAAGTCGGAAGACGGAAGTCGGAAGACGGAAGACGGAAGTCGGTTCTCGGTTGCTGGTAGTCGGTTGTCGTGAGTCGGTTGTCGTGAGTCGGTTGTCGGAGTCGATAGTCATGAGTCAGAATTCGAAAGTCGGTTCTCAGTTGTTGGTAGTCGGTTGTCGTGAGTCGATAGTCGTGAGTCGAAAGTCGTGAGTCGATAGTCGTGAGTCGATAGTCGTGAGTCGGTTGTCGGTTGTTGGTAGTCGGTAGTCGTGAGTCGATAGTCGGAAGGCGGTTATCGGCTGTCGATAGTCGTGAGTCGATAGTCGTGAGTCAATAGTCGTGAGTCGATAGTCGTGAGTCGATAGTCGTGAGTCGATAGTCGTGACTCAATAGTCGTGAGTCGATAGTCCTGAGTCGATAGTCGTGAGTCGCTAGTCGTGAGTCGATAGTCGTGAGTCGATAGTCGTGAGTCGATAGTCGTGAGTCGAAAGTCGTGAGTCGATAGTCGTGAGTCGATAGTCGTGAGTCGATAGTTGTGAGTCGATAGTTGTGAGTCGATAGTCGTGACTCAATAGTCGTGAGTCGATAGTCCTGAGTCGATAGTCGTGAGTCGCTAGTCGTGAGTCGATAGTCGTGAGTCGATAGTCGTGAGTCGATAGTCGTGAGTCGATAGTCGTGAGTCGATAGTCGTGAGTCGATAGTCGTGAGTCGATAGTCGTGAGTCGATAGTTGTGAGTCGATAATCATGAGTCGATAGTCGTGAGTCGATAGTCGTGAGTCGAAAGTCGTGAGTCGATAGTCGCGAGTCGATAGTCGTGAATTGATAGTCGTGAGTCGGTTGTCGTGAGTCGGTTGTCGGTTGTTGGTAGTCGGTAGTCGTGAATCGATAGTCGGTAGTCGGTTATCGGTTGTCGGTAGTCGTGAGTCGGTTGTCGTGAGTCGATATTCGGAAGTCGGAAGGCGGTTATCGGCTGTCGATAGTCGTGAGTCGGTAGTCCTGAGTCGGTAGTAGTAAGTCGTAAGTCGGTAGTCGGTCGTCGGTAGTCGATAGTCGTGAGTCGATAGTCGTGACTCAATAGTCGTGAGTCGATAGTCGTGAGTCGATAGTCGTGAGTCGATAGTCGAGAGTCGATAGTCGTGAATTGATAGTCGTGAGTCGGTTGTCGTGAGTCGGTTGTCGTGAGTCGGTTGTCGAGTCGGTTGTCGGTTGTTGGTAGTCGGTAGTCGTGAATCGATAGTCGGTAGTCGGTTATCGGTTGTCGGTAGTCGTGAGTCGGTTGTCGTGAGTCGATAGTCGGAAGTCGGAAGGCGGTTATCGGCTGTCGATAGTCGTGAGTCGGTAGTCGTGAGTCGGTAGTAGTAAGTCGTAAGTCGGTAGTCGGTCGTCGGTAGTCGATTGTCGTGAGTCGATAGTCGTGAGTCGATAGTCGTGAGTCGATAGTCGTGAGTCGGAAGACGGAAGTCGGAAGTGGGAAGTCAGAAGACGGAAGTCGGAAGACGGAAGTCGGAAGACGGAAGTCGGAAGACGGAAGTCGGAAGACGGAAGACGGAAGTCGGTTCTCGGTTGCTGGTAGTCGGTTGTCGTGAGTCGGTTGTCGTGAGTCGGTTGTCGTGAGTCGATAGTCATGAGTCAGAATTCGAAAGTCGGTTCTCAGTTGTTGGTAGTCGGTTGTCGTAAGTCGGTTGTCCTGAGTCGGTTGTCGTGAGTCGATAGTCGTGAGTCGATAGTCGTGAGTCGATAGTCGTGAGTCGATAGTCGAGAGTCGATAGTCGTGAGTCGATAGTCGTGAGTCGATAGTCGTGAGTCGATAGTCGTGAGTCAATAGTCGTGAGTCGATAGTCGTGAGTCGAAAGTCGTGAGGCGATAGTCGTGAGTCGATAGTCTTGAGTCGATAGTCGTGAGTCGGTTGTCGTGAGTCGGTTGTCGTGAGTCGATAGTCGTGAGTCGATAGTCGTGAGTCGATAGTCGTGAGTCGATAAACGTGAGTCAATAGTCGTGAGTCGATAGTCGTGAGTCGCAAGACGGAAGTCGGAAGACGGAAGGCGGAAGACGGAAGTCGGAAGACGGAAGCCGGTTCTCGGTTGTCGTGAGTCGGTTGTCGTGAGTCGGTTGTCGTGAGTCGGTTGTCGGTTGTTGGTAGTCGGTAGTTGTGAATCGGTAGTCGGTAGTCTGTTATGGGTTGTCGGTAGTCAAGAGTCGGTTGGCGTGAGTCGATAGTCGGTAGTCGGAAGGCGGTAATCGGTTGTCGGTAGTCGTGAAACAGTAGTCGTAAGTCGGTAGTAGTAAGTCGGAAGTCGGCAGTCAGTAGTCGATAGTCGTGAGTCGATAGTTGTGAGTCGATAAACGTGAGTCGATAGTCGTGAGTCGATAGTCGTGAGTCGATAGTCCTGAGTCGATAGTCGAGAGTCGATAGTCGTGAATTGATAGTCGTGAGTCGGTTGTCGTGAGTCGGTTGTCGGTTGTTGGTAGTCGGTAGTCGTGAATCTATAGTCGGTAGTCGGTTATCGGTTGTCGGTAGTCGTGGGTCGGTTGTCGTGAGTCGATAGTCGGAAGTCGGAAGGCGGTTGTGGTGAGTCGATAGTCGGAAGTCGGAAGGCGGTTATCGCCTGTCGATAGTCGTGAGTCGGTAGTCCTGAGTCGGTAGTAGTAAGTCGTAAGTCGGTAGTCGGTCGTCGGTAGTCGATAGTCGTGAGTCGATAGTCGTGACTCAATAGTCGTGAGTCGATAGTCGTGAGTCGATAGTCGTGAGTCGATAGTCGAGAGTCCATAGTCGTGAATTGATAGTCGTGAGTCGGTTGTCGTGAGTCGGTTGTCGTGAGTCGGTTGTCGGTTGTTGGTAGTCGGTAGTCGTGAATCGATAGTCGGAAGTCAGAAGGCGGTTGTCGTGAGTCGATAGTCGGAAGTCGGAAGGCGGTTATCGGCTGTCGATAGTCGTGAGTCGGTAGTCGAGAGTCGGTAGTCGTGAGTCGGTAGTAGTAAGTCGGTAGTCGGTCGTCGGTAGTCGATTGTCGTGAGTCGATAGTCGTGTCTCAATAGTCGTCAGTCGATAGTCGTGAGTCGATAGTCGTGAGTCGATAGTCGTGAGTCGGAAGACGGAAGTCGGAAGTGGGAAGTCGGAAGACGGAAGGCGGAAGTCGGAAGACGGAAGACGGAAGTGGGTTCTCGGTTGCTGGTAGTCGGTTGTCGTGAGTCGGTTGTCGTGAGTCGGTTGTCGTGAGTCGATAGTCATGAGTCGGAATTCGAAAGTCGGTTCTCAGTTGTTGGTAGTCGGTTGTCGTAAGTCGGTTGTCGTGAGTCGGTTGTCGTGAGTTGATAGTCGTGAGTCGATAGTCGTGAGTCGATAGTCGTGAGTCGATAGTCGTGAGTCGATAGTCGTGAGTCGATAGTCGTGAGTCGGAAGACGGAATTTGGAAGACGGAAGTCGGAAGTCGGAAGACGGAAGACGGAAGTCGGTTCTCGGTTGCCGGTTGTCGGTTGTTGGTAGCCGGTAGCCGTGAATCGATAGTCGGTAGTCGGTTATCGGTTGTCGAAAGTCGTGAGTCGGTAGTCGTGAGTCGATAGTCGTGAGTCGATAGTCGTGAGTCGATAGTCGTGAGTCGATAGTCGTGAGTCGATAGTCGTGAGTCGATAGTCGTGAGTCGATAGTCGTGAGTCGAAAGTCGTGCGGCGATAGTCGTGAGTCGATAGTCGTGAGTCGATAGTGGTGAGTCGATAGTCGTTAGTCTATAGTCGTGAGTCGATAGTCGTGAGTCGATAGTCGTGAGTCGATAGTCGTGAGTCGATAGTCGTGAGTCGAAAGTCGTGCGGCGATAGTCGTGAGTCGATAGTCGTGAGTCGATAGTGGTGAGTCGATAGTCGTTAGTCTATAGTCGTGAGTCGATAGTCGTGAGTCGATAGTCGGAAGGTGGTTATCGGTAGTCGTGAGTAGTCGTGAGTCGCTAGTAGTAAGTCGGAAGTCGGTAGTCGATAGTCGATAGTTAGTGAGTCGATAGTCGTGAGTCGATAGTCGTGAGTCGAAAGTCGTGAGGCGATAGTCGTGAGTCGATAGTCGTGAGTCGATAGTCGTGAGTCGATAGTCGTGAGTCGATAAACGTGAGTCGAAAGTCATGAGTCGATAGTCGTGAGTCGATAGTCGTTAGTCTATAGTCGTGAGTCGGTTGTCGTGAGTCGATAGTCGGAAATCGGAAGGCGGTTATCGGCTGTCGATAGTCGTGAGTCGGTAGTCGTGAGTCGGTAGTAGTAAGTCGGAAGTCTGTAGTCGGTCGTCGGTAGTCGATAGTCGTGAGTCGATAGTCGTGAGTCGGAAGACGGAAGTCGGAAGTGGGAAGTCGGAAGACGGAAGGCGGAAGTCGGAAGACGGAAGACGGAAGTGGGTTCTCGGTTGCTGGTAGTCGGTTGTCGTGAGTCGGTTGTCGTGAGTCGATAGTCATGAGTCGGAATTCGAAAGTCGGTTCTCAGTTGTTGGTAGTCGGTTGTCGTAAGTCGGTTGTCGTGAGTCGGTTGTCGTGAGTCGATAGTCGTGATTCGATAGTCGTGAGTCGATAGTCGTGAGTCGATAGTCGTGAGTCGATAGTCGTGAGTCGATAGTCGTGAGTCGATAGTCGTGAGTCGAAAGTCGTGCGGCGATAGTCGTGAGTCGATAGTCGTGAGTCGATAGTGGTGAGTCGATAGTCGTTAGTCTATAGTCGTGAGTCGATAGTCGTGAGTCGATAGTCGGAAGGTGGTTATCGGTTGTCGGTAGTCGTGAGTAGTCGTGAGTCGCTAGTAGTAAGTCGGAAGTCGGTAGTCGATAGTCGATAGTTAGTGAGTCGATAGTCGTGAGTCGATAGTCGTGAGTCGAAAGTCGTGAGGCGATAGTCGTGAGTCGATAGTCGTGAGTCGATAGTCGTGAGTCGGTTGTCGTGAGTCGGTTGTCGTGAGTCGATAGTCGTGAGTCGATAGTCGTGAGTCGATAGTCGTGAGTCGATAGCCGTGAGTCGCAAGACGGAAGTCGGAAGACGGAAGGCGGAAGACGGAAGTCGGAAGACGGAAGTCGGTTCTCAGTTGTTGGTAGTCGGTTGTCGTAAGTCGGTTGTCGTGAGTCGGTTGTCGTGCGTCGATAGCCGTGAGTCGATAGTCGTGAGTCGATAGTCGTGAGTCGATAGTCGTGAGTCGAAAGTCGTGATTCGATAGTCGTGAGTCGAAAGTCGTGAGTCGATAGTCGTGAGTCGATAGTCGTGAGTCGATAGTCGTGAGTCGATAGTCGTGAGTCGATAGTCGTGAGTCGAAAGTCGTGAGTCGATAGTCGTGAGTCGATAGTCGTGAGTCGGTTGTCGGTTGTTGGTAGCCGGTAGTCGTGAATCGATAGTCGGTAGTCGGTTATCGGTTGTCGATAGTCGTGAGTCGATAGTCGTGAGTCGATAGTCGTTAGTCGATAGTCGTGAGTCGATAGTCGTGAGTCGATAGTCGTAAGTCGATAGTCGTGAGTCGATAGTCGTGAGTCGATAGTCGTGAGTCGATAGTCGTGAGTCGATAGTCGTGAGTCGATAGTCGTGTGTCGGAAGACGGAAGTCGGAAGACGGAAGTCGGAAGACGGAAGACGGAAGTCGGTTCTTGGTTGCTGGTAGTCGGTTGTCGTGAGTCGATAGTCATGAGTCGGAATTCGAAAGTCGGTTCTCAGTTGTTGGTAGTCGGTTGTCGTAAGTCGGTTGTCGTGAGTCGATATTCGTGACTCGATAGTCGTGAGTCGATAGTCGTGAGTCGATAGTCGTGCGTCGATAGTCGTGAGTCGAAAGTCGTGAGTCGATAGTCGTGAGGCGAAAGTCGTGAGTCGATAGTCGTGAGTCGATAGTCGTGAGTCGATAGTCGTGAGTCGATAGTCGTGAGTCGATAGTCGTGAGTCGATAGTCGTGAGTCGATAGTCGTGAGTCGAAAGTCGTGAGTCGATAGTCGTGAGTCGATAAACGTGAGTCGATAGTCGTGAGTCGATAGCCGTGAGTCGCAAGACGGAATTCGGAAGGCGGAAGACGGAAGTCGGAAGACGGAAGTCGGTTCTCAGTTGGCGTGAGTCGGTAGTCGTGAATCGATAGTCGGTAGTCGGTTATGGGTTATCGGTAGTCGAGAGTCGGTTGGCGTGAGTCGATAGTCGGTAGTCGGAAGGCGGTTGTCGGTTGTCGGTAGTCGTGAAACAGTAGTCGTAAGTCGGTAGTAGTAAGTCGGAAGTCGGCAGTCAGTAGTCGATAGTCGTGAGTCGATAGTCGTGAGTCGATAAACGTGAGTCGATAGTCGTGACTCAATAGTCGTGAGTCGATAGTGCTGAGTCGATAGTCGTGAGTCGGTAGTCGTGAGTCGATAGTCGTGAGTCGATAGTTGTGAGTCGATAGTCGTGAGTCGATAGTAGTGAGTCGATAGTCTTGAGTCGATAGTCGTGTGTCGATTGTCGTGAGTTGATAGTCGTGAGTCGATAGTCGTGAGTCGATAGTCGTGAGTCGATAGTCGTGAGTCGATAGTCGTGAGTCGATGGTCGTGAGTCGATAGTCGTGAGTCGATAGTCGTGAGTCGATAGTCGTGAGTCGATAGTCGTGAGTCGATAGTCGTGAGTCGAAAGTCGTGTGTCGATAGTCGTGAGTCGATAGTCGTGAGTCGATAGTCGTGAGTCGATAGTCGTGAGTCGATAGTCGTGAGTCGATAGTCGTGAGTCGATAGTCGTGAGTCGATAGTCGTGAGTCGATAGTCGTGAGTCGATAGTCGTGAGTCGATAGTCGTGAGTCGATAGTCGTGAGGCGAAAGTCGTGAGTCGATAGTCGTGAGTCGATAGTCGTGAGTCGATAGTCGTGAGTCGATAGTCGTGAGTCGATAGTCGTGCGTCGATAGTCGTGAGTCGAAAGTCGTGATTCGATAGTCGTGAGTCGAAAGTCGTGAGTCGATAGTCGTGAGTCGATAGCCGTGAGTCGCAAGACGGAATTCGGAAGGCGGAAGACGGAAGTCGGAAGACGGAAGTCGGAAGACGGAAGTCGGTTCTCAGTTGGCGTGAGTCGGTAGTCGTGAATCGATAGTCGGTAGTCGGTTATGGGTTATCGGTAGTCGAGAGTCGGTTGGCGTGAGTCGATAGTCGGTAGTCGGAAGGCGGTTGTCGGTTGTCGGTAGTCGTGAAACAGTAGTCGTAAGTCGGTAGTAGTAAGTCGGAAGTCGGCAGTCAGTAGTCGATAGTCGTGAGTCGATAGTCGTGAGTCGATAAACGTGAGTCGATAGTCGTGACTCAATAGTCGTGAGTCGATAGTGCTGAGTCGATAGTCGTGAGTCGGTAGTCGTGAGTCGATAGTCGTGAGTCGATAGTCGTGAGTCGATAGTCGTGAGTCGATAGTAGTGAGTCGATAGTCTTGAGTCGATAGTCGTGTGTCGATTGTCGTGAGTTGATAGTCGTGAGTCGATAGTCGTGAGTCGATAGTCGTGAGTCGATAGTCGTGAGTCGATAGTCGTGAGTCGATGGTCGTGAGTCGATAGTCGTGAGTCGATAGTCGTGAGTCGATAGTCGTGAGTCGATAGTCGTGAGTCGATAGTCGTGAGTCGAAAGTCGTGTGTCGATAGTCGTGAGTCGATAGTCGTGAGTCGATAGTCGTGAGTCGATAGTCGTGAGTCGATAGTCGTGAGTCGATAGTCGTGAGTCGATAGTCGTGAGTCGATAGTAGTGAGTCGAAAGTCGTGAGTCGATAGTCGTGAGTCGAAAGTCGTGAGTCGATAGTCGTGAGTCGATAGTCGTGAGTCGATAGTCGTGAGTCGATAGTCGTGAGTCGATAGTCGTGAGTCGATAGTCGTGAGTCGATAGTCGTGAGTCGATAGTCGTGAGTCGATAGTCGAGAGTCGATAGTCGTGAATTGATAGTCGTGAGTCGGTTGTCGTGAGTCGGTTGTCGGTTGTTGGTAGTCGGGAGTCGTGAATCGATAGTCGGTAGTCGAAAGTCGGTTATCGGTTGTCGGTAGTCGTGAGTCGGTTGTCGTGAGTCGATAGTCGGAAATCGGAAGGCGGTTATCGGCTGTCGATAGTCGTGAGTCGGTAGTCGTGAGTCGGTAGTAGTAAGTCGGAAGTCTGTAGTCGGTCGTCGGTAGTCGATAGTCGTGAGTCGATAGTCGTGAGTCGGAAGACGGAAGTCGGAAGTGGGAAGTCGGAAGCGGAAGTCGGAAGACGGATTCGAAAGACGGAAGTCGCAAGACGTAAGTCGGAAGACGGAAGACGGAAGTCGGTTCTCGGTTGCTGGTAGTCGGTTGTCGTGAGTCGGTTGTCGTGAGTCGATAGTCATGAGTCGGAATTCGAAAGTCGGTTCTCAGTTGTTGGTAGTCGGTTGTCGTAAGTCGGTTGTCGTGAGTCGGTTGTCGTGAGTCGATAGTCGTGAGTCGATAGTCGTGAGTCGATAGTCGTGAGTCGATAGTCGTGAGTCGATAGTCGTGAGTCGATAGTCGTGAGTCGATAGTCGTGAGTCGATAAACGTGAGTCGATAGTCGTGAATCGATAGTCGTGAGTCGATAGTCGTGAGTCGATAGTCGTGAGTCGATAGTCGTGAGTCGATAGTCGTGAGTCGATAGTCGTGAGTCCATAGTCGTGTGTCGATTATCGTGAGTCGATAGTCGTGAGTCGATAAACGTGAGTCGATAGTCGTGAGTGGATAGTCGTAAGTCGATAGTCGTGAGTCGATAGTCGTGAGTCGATTGTCGTGAGTCGATAGTCGTGAGTCGATAGTCGTGAGTCGATAGTCGTGAGTCGATAGTCATGAGTCGATAGTCGTGAGTCGATTGTCGTGAGTCGATAGTCGTGAGTCGATAGTCGTGAGTCGATAGTCGTGAGTCGATAGTCGTGAGTCGATAGTTGTGAGTCGATAGTCGTGAGTCGATAGTTGTGAGTCGATAGTCGTGAGTCGATAGTCGTGAGTCGGAAAACGGAAGTCGGAAGACGGAAGTCGGAAGACGGAAGACGGAAGTCGGTTCTCGGTTGCTGGTAGTCGGTTGTCGTGAGTCGGTTGTCGTTAGTCGATAGTCATGAGTCGGAATTCGAAAGTCGGTTCTCAGTTGTTGGAAGTCGGTTGTCGTAAATCGGTTGTCGTGAGTCGGTTGTCGTGCGTCGATAGCCGTGAGTCGATAGTCGTGAGTCGATAGTCGTGAGTCGATAGTCGTGAGTCGAAAGTCGTGATTCGATAGTCGTGAGTCGATAGTCGTTAGTCGATAGTCGTGAGTCGATAGTCGTCAGTCGATAGTCGTGAGTCGAAAGTCGTGAGTCGATAGTCGTGAGTCGATAAACGTGAGTCGATAGTCGTGAGTCGATAGCCGTGAGTCGCAAGACGGAAGTCGGAAGGCAGAAGACGGAAGTCGGAAGACGGAAGTCGGAAGACGGAAGTCGGTTCTCAGTTGGCGTGAGTCGGTTGTCGTGAGTCGGTTGTCGGTTGTTGGTAGTCGGTAGTCGTGAATCGATAGTCGGTAGTCGGTTATGGGTTATCGGTAGTCGAGAGTCGGTTGGCGTGAGTCGATAGTTGTGAGTCGATAGTCGTGAGTCGATAGTCGTGAGTCGGAAAACGGAAGTCGGAAGACGGAAGTCGGAAGACGGAAGACGGAAGTCGGTTCTCGGTTGCTGGTAGTCGGTTGTCGTGAGTCGGTTGTCGTTAGTCGATAGTCATGAGTCGGAATTCGAAAGTCGGTTCTCAGTTGTTGGAAGTCGGTTGTCGTAAATCGGTTGTCGTGAGTCGGTTGTCGTGCGTCGATAGCCGTGAGTCGATAGTCGTGAGTCGATAGTCGTGAGTCGATAGTCGTGAGTCGATAGTCGTGAGTCGATAGTCGTGAGTCGATAGTCGTGAGTCGATAGTCGTGAGTCGATAGTCGTGAGTCGATAGTAGTGAGTCGACAGTCGTGAGTCGATAGTCGTGAGTCGAAAGTCGTGAGTCGATAGTCGTGAGTCGATAGTCGTGAGTCGATAGTCGTGAGTCGATAGTCGTGAATCGATAGTCGTGAGTCGATAGTCGTGAGTCGATAGTCGTGAGTCGATAGTCGTGAGTCGATAGTCGAGAGTCGATAGTCGTGAATTGATAGTCGTGAGTCGGTTGTCGTGAGTCGGTTGTCGGTTGTTGGTAGTCGGGAGTCGTGAATCGATAGTCGGTAGTCGAAAGTCGGTTATCGGTTGTCGGTAGTCGTGAGTCGGTTGTCGTGAGTTGATAGTCGGAAATCGGAAGGCGGTTATCGGCTGTCGATAGTCGTGAGTCGGTAGTCGTGAGTCGGTAGTAGTAAGTCGGAAGTCTGTAGTCGGTCGTCGGTAGTCGGTCGTCGGTAGTCGATAGTCGTGAGTCGATAGTCGTGAGTCGGAAGACGGAAGTCGGAAGTGGGAAGTCGGAAGCGGAAGTCGGAAGACGGATTCGAAAGACGGAAGTCGCAAGACATAAGTCGGAAGACGGAAGACGGAAGTCGGTTCTCGGTTGCTGGTAGTCGGTTGTCGTGAGTCGGTTGTCGTGAGTCGATAGTCATTAGTCGGAATTCGAAAGTCGGTTCTCAGTTGTTGGTAGTCGGTTGTCGTAAGTCGGTTGTCGTGAGTCGGTTATCGTGAGTCGATAGTCGTGAGTCGATAGTCGTGAGTCGATATTCGTGAGTCGATAGTCGTGAGTCGATAGTCGTGAGTCCATAGTCGTGTGTCGATTGTCGTGAGTCGATAGTCGTGAGTCGATAAACGTGAGTCGATAGTCGTGAGTGGATAGTCGTGAGTCGATAGTCGTGAGTCGATAGTCGTGAGTCGATTGTCGTGAGTCGATAGTCGTGAGTCGATAGTCGTGAGTCGATAATCGTGAGTCGATAGTCGTGAGTCGCAAGACGGAAGTCGGAAGACGGAAGGCGGAAGACGGAAGACGGAAGACGGAAGTCGGTTCTCGGTTGTCGTGAGTCGGTTGTCGTGAGTCGGTTGTCGTGAGTCGGTTGTCGTGAGTCGGTTGTCGGTTGTTGGTAGTCGGTAGTCGTGAATTGATAGTCGGAAGTCGGTTATGGGTTGTCGGTAGTCGAGAGTCGGTTGGCGTGAGTCGATAGTCGGTAGTCGGAAGGCGGTTATCGGTTGTCGGTAGTCATGAAACAGTAGTCGTAAGTCGGTAGTAGTAAGTCGGAAGTCGGCAGTCAGTAGTCGATAGTCGTGAGTCGATAGTCGTGAGTCGATAAACGTGAGTCGATAGTCGTGAGTCGATAGTCGTGAGTCGATAGTTGTGAGTCGATAGTCGTGAGTCGATAGTTGTGAGTCGATAGTCGTGAGTCGATAGTCGTGAGTCGAAAGTCGTGATTCGATAGTCGTGAGTCGAAAGTCGTGAGTCGATAGTCGTGAGTCGATAGGCGTGAGTCGATAGTCGTGAGTCGATATTCGTGAGTCGATAGTCGTGAGTCGATAGCCGTAAGTCGATAGTCGTGAGTCGATAGTCGTGAGTCGATAGTCGTGAGTCGAAAGTCGTGAGTCGATAGTCGTGAGTCGATAGTCGTGAGTCGGTTGTCGGTTGTTGGTAGCCGGTAGTCGTGAATCGATAGTCGGTAGTCGGTTATCGGTTGTCGATAGTCGTGAGTCGGTAGTCGTGAGTCCGTAGTAGTAAGTCGTAAGTCGGTAGTCGGTCGTCGTGAGTCGATAGTCGTGAGTCGATAGTCGTGAGTCGATAGTCGTGAGTCGATAGTCGTGAGTCGATAGTCGTAAGTCGATAGTCGTGAGTCGATAGTCGTGAGTCGATAGTCGTGAGTCGATAGTCGTGAGTCGATAGTCGTGAGTCGGAAGACGGAAGTCGGAAGTGGGAAGTCGGAAGACAGAAGTCGGAAGACGGAAGTCGGAAGACGGAAGACGGAAGTCGGTTCTTGGTTGCTGGTAGTCGGTTGTCGTGAGTCGATAGTCATGAGTCGGAATTCGAAAGTCGGTTCTCAGTTGTTGGTAGTCGGTTGTCGTAAGTCGGTTGTCGTGAGTCGGTTGTCGTGAGTCGATATTCGTGAGTCGATAGTCGTGAGTCAATAGTCGTGAGTCGATAGTCGTGCGTCGATAGTCGTGAGTCGAAAGTCGTGAGTCGATAGTCGTGAGGCGAAAGTCGTGAGTCGATAGTCGTGAGTCGATAGTCGTGAGTCGATAGTCGAGAGTCGATAGTCGTGAGTCGATAGTCGTGAGTCGATAGTCGTGAGTCGATAGTCGTGAGTCGATAGTCGTGAGTCGAAAGTCGTGAGTCGATAGTCGTGAGTCGATAAACTTGAGTCGATAGTCGTGAGTCGATAGCCGTGAGTCGCAAGACGGAAGTCGGAAGGCGGAAGACGGAAGTCGGAAGACGGAAGTCGGTTCTCAGTTGGCGTGAGTCGGTTGTCGTGAGTCGGTTGTCGGTTGTTGGTAGTCGGTAGTCGTGAATCGATAGTCGGTAGTCGGTTATGGGTTATCGGTAGTCGAGAGTCGTTTGGCGGGAGTCGATAGTCGATAGTCGGAAGGCGGTTATCGGTTGTCGGTAGTCGTGAAACAGTAGTCGTAAGTCGGTAGTAGTAAGTCGCAAGTCGGCAGTCAGTAGTCGATAGTCGTGAGTCGATAGTCGTGAGTCGATAAACGTGAGTCGATAGTCGTGACTCAATAGTCGTGAGTCGATAGTGCTGAGTCGATAGTCGTGAGTCGATAGTCGTGAGTCGATAGTCGTGAGTCGATAGTCGTGTGTCGATTTTCGTGAGTCGATAGTCGTGAGTCGATAGTCGTGAGTCGATAGTCGTGAGTCGATGGTGGTGAGTCGATAGTCGTGAGTCGATAGTCGTGAGTCGATAGTCGTGAGTCGATAGTCGTGTGTCGATTTTCGTGAGTCGATAGTCGTGAGTCGATAGTCGTGAGTCGATAGTCGTGAGTCGATGGTGGTGAGTCGATAGTCGTGAGTCGATAGTCGTGAGTCGATAGTCGTGAGTCGATAGTCGTGAGTCGATAGTCGTGAGTCGATAGTCGTGAGTCGATAGTCGTGAGTCGATAGTCGTGAGTCGATAGTCGTGAATTGATAGAAGTGAGTCGGTTGTCGGTTGTTGGTAGTCTGGAGTCGTGAATCGATAGTCGGTAGTCGAAAGTCGGTTATCGGTTGTCGGTAGTCGTGAGTCGGTTGTCGTGAGTCGATAGTCGGAAATCGGAAGGCGGTTATCGGCTGTCGATAGTCGTGAGTCGGTAGTCGTGAGTCGGTAGTAGTAAGTCGGAAGTCTGTAGTCGGTCGTCGGTAGTCGATAGTCGTGAGTCGATAGTCGTGAGTCGATAGTCGTGAGTCGGAAGAGGGAAGTCGGAAGTGGGAAGTCGGAAGCGGAAGTCGGAAGACGGATTCGAAAGACGGAAGTCGCAAGACGTAAGTCGGAAGACGGAAGACGGAAGTCGGTTCTCGGTTGCTGGTAGTCGGTTGTCGTGAGTCGATAGTCATGAGTCGGAATTCGAAAGTCGGTTCTCAGTTGTTGGTAGTCGGTTGTCGTAAGTCGGTTGTCGTGAGTCGGTTGTCGTGAGTCGATAGTCGTGAGTCGATAGTCGTGAGTCGATAGTCGTGAGTCGATAGTCGTGAGTCGATAGTCGTGAGTCGATAAACGTGAGTCGATAGTCGTGAGTCGATAGTCGTGAGTCGATAGTCGTGAGTCGATAGTCGTGAGTCGATAGTCGTGAGTCGATAGTCGTGAGTCGATAGTCGTGAGTCGATAGTCGTGAGTCCATAGTCGTGGGTCGATTGTCGTGAGTCGATAGTCGTGAGTCGATAAACGTGAGTCGATAGTCGTGAGTCGATAGTCGTGAGTCGATAGTCGTGAGTCGATAGTCGTGAGTCGATTATCGTGAGTCGATAGTCGTGAGTCGATAGTCGTGAGTCGATAGTCGTGAGTCGATAGTCGTGATTCGATAGTCGAGAGTCGATGGTCGTGAATTGATAGTCGTGAGTCGGTTGTCGTGAGTCGGTTGTCGGTTGTTGGTAGTCGGGAGTCGTGAATCGATAGTCGGTAGTCGGAAGTCGGTTATCGGTTGTCGGTAGGCGTGAGTCGGTTGTCGTGAGTCGATAGTCGGAAATCGGGAGCCGGTTATCGGCTGTCGATAGTCGAGTCGGTAGTCGGAGTCGGTAGTAGTAAGTCGGAAGTCTGTAGTCGGTCGTCGGTAGTCGATAGTCGAGTCGATAGTCGTGAGTCGGAAGAGGGAGGTCGGAAGTGGGAAGTCGGAAGCGGAAGTCGGAAGACGGATTCGAAAGACGGAAGTCGGAAGACGGATTCGAAAGACGGAAGTCGGAAGACGTAAGTCGGAAGACGGAAGACGGAAGTCGGTTCTCGGTTGCTGGTAGTCGGTTGTCGAGTCGGTTGTCGGAGTCGATAGTCATGAGTCGGAATTCGAAAGTCGGTTCTCAGTTGTTGGTAGTCGGTTGTCGTAAGTCGGTTGTCGTGAGTCGGTTGTCGTGAGTCGATAGTCGTGAGTCGATAGTCGTGAGTCGATAGTCGTGAGTCGATAGTCGTGAGTCGATAGTCGTGAGTCGATAGTCGTGAGTCGATAGTCGTGAGTCGATAGTCGTGAATTGATAGAAGTGAGTCGGTTGTCGGTTGTTGGTAGTCTGGAGTCGTGAATCGATAGTCGGTAGTCGAAAGTCGGTTATCGGTTGTCGGTAGTCGTGAGTCGGTTGTCGTGAGTCGATAGTCGGAAATCGGAAGGCGGTTATCGGCTGTCGATAGTCGTGAGTCGGTAGTCGTGAGTCGGTAGTAGTAAGTCGGAAGTCTGTAGTCGGTCGTCGGTAGTCGATAGTCGTGAGTCGATAGTCGTGTGTCGATTTTCGTGAGTCGATATTCGTGAGTCGATAGTCGTGAGTCAATAGTCGTGAGTCGATAGTCGTGCGTCGATAGTCGTGAGTCGATAGTCGTGAGTCGATAGTCGTGAGTCGATAGTCGTGAGTCCATAGTCGTGGGTCGATTGTCGTGAGTCGATAGTCGTGAGTCGATAAACGTGAGTCGATAGTCGTGAGTCGATAGTCGTGAGTCGATAGTCGTGAGTCGATAGTCGTGAGTCGATTATCGGAGTCGATAGTCGTGAGTCGATAGTCGTGAGTCGATAGTCGTGAGTCGATAGTCGTGATTCGATAGTCGAGAGTCGATGGTCGTGAATTGATAGTCGGAGTCGGTTGTCGAGTCGGTTGTCGGTTGTTGGTAGTCGGGAGTCGTGAATCGATAGTCGGTAGTCGGAAGTCGGTTATCGGTTGTCGGTAGGCGTGAGTCGGTTGTCGTGAGTCGATAGTCGGAAATCGGGAGCCGGTTATCGGCTGTCGATAGTCGTGAGTCGGTAGTCGTGAGTCGGTAGTAGTAAGTCGGAAGTCTGTAGTCGGTCGTCGGTAGTCGATAGTCGTGAGTCGATAGTCGTGAGTCGGAAGAGGGAGGTCGGAAGTGGGAAGTCGGAAGCGGAAGTCGGAAGACGGATTCGAAAGACGGAAGTCGGAAGACGGATTCGAAAGACGGAAGTCGGAAGACGTAAGTCGGAAGACGGAAGACGGAAGTCGGTTCTCGGTTGCTGGTAGTCGGTTGTCGTGAGTCGGTTGTCGTGAGTCGATAGTCATGAGTCGGAATTCGAAAGTCGGTTCTCAGTTGTTGGTAGTCGGTTGTCGTAAGTCGGTTGTCGTGAGTCGGTTGTCGTGAGTCGATAGTCGTGAGTCGATAGTCGTGAGTCGATAGTCGTGAGTCGATAGTCGTGAGTCGATAGTCGTGAGTCGATAGTCGTGAGTCGATAGTCGTGAGTCGATAGTCGTGAATTGATAGAAGTGAGTCGGTTGTCGGTTGTTGGTAGTCTGGAGTCGTGAATCGATAGTCGGTAGTCGAAAGTCGGTTATCGGTTGTCGGTAGTCGTGAGTCGGTTGTCGTGAGTCGATAGTCGGAAATCGGAAGGCGGTTATCGGCTGTCGATAGTCGTGAGTCGGTAGTCGTGAGTCGGTAGTAGTAAGTCGGAAGTCTGTAGTCGGTCGTCGGTAGTCGATAGTCGTGAGTCGATAGTCGTGTGTCGATTTTCGTGAGTCGATATTCGTGAGTCGATAGTCGTGAGTCAATAGTCGTGAGTCGATAGTCGTGCGTCGATAGTCGTGAGTCGAAAGTCGTGAGTCGATAGTCGTGAGGCGAAAGTCGTGAGTCGACAGTCGTGACTCAATAGTCGTGAGTCGATAGTCGTGAGTCGATAGTCGTGAGTCGATAGTCGTGAGTCGATAGTCGTGAGTCGATAGTCGTGAGTCGATAGTCGTGTGTCGATTTTCGTGAGTCGATAGTCGTGAGTCGATAGTCGTGAGTCGATAGTCGTGAGTCGATGGTGGTGAGTCGATAGTCGTGAGTCGATAGTCGTGAGTCGATAGTCGTGAGTCGATAGTCGTGAGTCGATAGTCGTGAGTCGATAGTCGTGAGTCGATAGTCGTGAGTCGATAGTCGTGAGTCGATAGTCGTGAGTCGATAGTCGTGAATTGATAGAAGTGAGTCGGTTGTCGGTTGTTGGTAGTCTGGAGTCGTGAATCGATAGTCGGTAGTCGAAAGTCGGTTATCGGTTGTCGGTAGTCGTGAGTCGGTTGTCGTGAGTCGATAGTCGGAAATCGGAAGGCGGTTATCGGCTGTCGATAGTCGTGAGTCGGTAGTCGTGAGTCGGTAGTAGTAAGTCGGAAGTCTGTAGTCGGTCGTCGGTAGTCGATAGTCGTGAGTCGATAGTCGTGAGTCGGAAGAGGGAAGTCGGAAGTGGGAAGTCGGAAGCGGAAGTCGGAAGACGGATTCGAAAGACGGAAGTCGCAAGACGTAAGTCGGAAGACGGAAGACGGAAGTCGGTTCTCGGTTGCTGGTAGTCGGTTGTCGTGAGTCGATAGTCATGAGTCGGAATTCGAAAGTCGGTTCTCAGTTGTTGGTAGTCGGTTGTCGTAAGTCGGTTGTCGTGAGTCGGTTGTCGTGAGTCGATAGTCGTGAGTCGATAGTCGTGAGTCGATAGTCGTGAGTCGATAGTCGTGAGTCGATAGTCGTGAGTCGATAAACGTGAGTCGATAGTCGTGAGTCGATAGTCGTGAGTCGATAGTCGTGAGTCGATAGTCGTGAGTCGATAATCGTGAGTCGATAGTCGTGAGTCGATAGTCGTGAGTCGATAGTCGTGAGTCCATAGTCGTGGGTCGATTGTCGTGAGTCGATAGTCGTGAGTCGATAAACGTGAGTCGATAGTCGTGAGTCGATAGTCGTGAGTCGATAGTCGTGAGTCGATAGTCGTGAGTCGATTATCGTGAGTCGATAGTCGGAGTCGATAGTCGTGAGTCGATAGTCGTGAGTCGATAGTCGTGAGTCGATAGTCGAGAGTCGATGGTCGTGAATTGATAGTCGTGAGTCGGTTGTCGAGTCGGTTGTCGGTTGTTGGTAGTCGGGAGTCGTGAATCGATAGTCGGTAGTCGGAAGTCGGTTATCGGTTGTCGGTAGGCGTGAGTCGGTTGTCGTGAGTCGATAGTCGGAAATCGGGAGCCGGTTATCGGCTGTCGATAGTCGAGTCGGTAGTCGTGAGTCGGTAGTAGTAAGTCGGAAGTCTGTAGTCGGTCGTCGGTAGTCGATAGTCTGAGTCGATAGTCGTGAGTCGGAAGAGGGAGGTCGGAAGTGGGAAGTCGGAAGCGGAAGTCGGAAGACGGATTCGAAAGACGGAAGTCGGAAGACGGATTCGAAAGACGGAAGTCGGAAGACGTAAGTCGGAAGACGGATGACGGAAGTCGGTTCTCGGTTGCTGGTAGTCGGTTGTCGTGAGTCGGTTGTCGTGAGTCGATAGTCATGAGTCGGAATTCGAAAGTCGGTTCTCAGTTGTTGGTAGTCGGTTGTCGTAAGTCGGTTGTCGTGAGTCGGTTGTCGTGAGTCGATAGTCGTGAGTCGATAGTCGTGAGTCGATAGTCGTGAGTCGATAGTCGTGAGTCGAAAGTCGTGAGTCGATAGTCGTGAGTCGAAAGTCGTGAGTCGATAGTCGTGAGTCGATAGTCGTGAGTCGATAGTCGTGAGTCGAAAGTCGTGAGTCGATAGTCGTGAGTCGATAGTCGTGAGTCGATAGTCGTGAGTCGAAAGTCGTGAGTCGATATTCGTGAGTCGATAGTCGTGAGTCGATAGTCGTGAGTCGATAGTCGTGAGTCGATAGTCGTGAGTCGAAAGTCGTGAGTCGATATTCGTGAGTCGATAGTCGTTAGTCGATAGTCGTGAGTCGATAGTCGTGAGTCGAAAGTCGTGAGTCGATAGTCGTGAGTCGATAGTCGTGAGTCGATAGTCCTGAGTCGATAGTCGTGAGTCGTTAGTCGTGAGTCGATAGTCGTGAGTCGCTAGTCGTGAGTCGATAGTCGTGAGTCGATAGTCGTAAGTCGATAGTCGTGAGTCGATAGTCGTGAGTCGATAGTTGTGAGTCGATAATCATGAGTCGATAGTCGTGACTTAATAGTAGTGAGTCGATAGTCCTGAGTCGAAAGTCGTGCGTCGATAGTCGTGAGTCGATAGTCGTGAGTCGATACTCGTGAGTCGATAGTCGTGAGTCGATAGTCGTGAGTCGATAGTCGTGAGTCGATAGTCGTGAGTCGATAGTCGTGAGTCGATAGTCGAGAGTCGATATTCGTGAGTCGATAGTCGTGAGTCGATAGTCGTGAGTCGGAAGACGGAAGTCGGAAGTGGGAAGTCGGAAGACGGAAGTCGGAAGACGGAAGACGGAAGTCGGTTCTCGGTTGCTGGTAGTCGGTTGTCGTGAGTCGGTTGTCGTGAGTCGATAGTCGTGAGTCGATAGTCGTGAGTCGATAGTCGTGAGTCGATAGTCGTGAGTCGATAGTCGTGAGTCGATAGTCGTGAGTCGATAGTCGTGAGTCGATAGCCGTGAGTCGATAGTCGTGAGTCTATAGTCGTGAGTCGATTGTCGTGAGTCGATAGTCGTGTGTTGATTGTCGTGAGTCGATAGTCGTGAGTCGATAAACGTGAGTCGAAAGTCATGAGTCGATAGTCGTGAGTCGATAGTCGTGAGTCGATAGTCGTGAGTCGATAGTCGTGAGTCGATAGTCGTGAGTCGATAGTCGTGAGTCGATAGTGGTGAGTCGATAGTCGTTAGTCTATAGTCGTGAGTCGATAGTCGTGAGTTGATAGTCGTGTGTCGATTGTCGTGAGTCGATAGTCGTGAGTCGATAAACGTGAGTCGAAAGTCGTGAGTTGATAGTCGTGAGTCGATAGTCGTGAGTCGATAGTCGTGAGTCGATAGTCGTGAGTCGATTGTCGTGAGTCGATAGTCGTGTGTTGATTGTCGTGAGTCGATAGTCGTGAGTCGATAAACGTGAGTCGAAAGTCATGAGTCGATAGTCGTGAGTCGATAGTCGTGAGTCGATAGTCGTGAGTCGATAGTCGTGAGTCGATAGTCGTGAGTCGATAGTCGTGAGTCGATAGTGGTGAGTCGATAGTCGTGAGTCGATAGTCGTAAGTCGATAGTCGTGAGTCGATAGTCGTGAGTCGATAGTTGTGAGTCGATAATCATGAGTCGATAGTCGTGACTTAATAGTAGTGAGTCGATAGTCCTGAGTCGAAAGTCGTGCGTCGATAGTCGTGAGTCGATAGTCGTGAGTCGATACTCGTGAGTCGATAGTCGTGAGTCGATAGTCGTGAGTCGATAGTCGTGAGTCGATAGTCGTGAGTCGATAGTCGTGAGTCGATAGTCGAGAGTCGATATTCGTGAGTCGATAGTCGTGAGTCGATAGTCGTGAGTCGGAAGACGGAAGTCGGAAGTGGGAAGTCGGAAGACGGAAGTCGGAAGACGGAAGACGGAAGTCGGTTCTCGGTTGCTGGTAGTCGGTTGTCGTGAGTCGGTTGTCTGAGTCGATAGTCGTGAGTCGATAGTCGTGAGTCGATAGTCGTGAGTCGATAGTCGTGAGTCGATAGTCGTGAGTCGATAGTCGTGAGTCGATAGTCGTGAGTCGATAGCCGTGAGTCGATAGTCGTGAGTCTATAGTCGTGAGTCGATTGTCGTGAGTCGATAGTCGTGTGTTGATTGTCGTGAGTCGATAGTCGTGAGTCGATAAACGTGAGTCGAAAGTCATGAGTCGATAGTCGTGAGTCGATAGTCGTGAGTCGATAGTCGTGAGTCGATAGTCGTGAGTCGATAGTCGTGAGTCGATAGTCGTGAGTCGATAGTGGTGAGTCGATAGTCGTTAGTCTATAGTCGTGAGTCGATAGTCGTGAGTCGATAGTCGTGAGTCGATAATCGAGAGTCGATAGTCGTGAGTCGATAATCGTTAGTCGATAGTCGTGAGTCGAAAGTCGTGAGTCGATAGTCGTGAGTCGATAGTCGTGAGTCGATAGTCGTGAGTCGAAAGTCGTGACTCAATAGTCGTGAGTCGATAGTGCTGAGTCGATAGTCGTGAGTCGGTAGTCGTGAGTCGATAGTCGTGAGTCGATAGTCGTGAGTCGATAGTCGTGAGTCGATAGTCGTGAGTCGATAGTCGTGAGTCGATAGTCGTGTGTCGATTGTCGTGAGTCGATAGTCGTGAGTCGATAGTCGTGAGTCGATAGTCGTGAGTCGATGGTGGTGAGTCGATAGTCGTGAGTCGATAGTCGTGAGTCGATAGTCGTGAGTCGATAGTCGTGAGTCGATAGTCGTGAGTCGATAGTCGTGAGTCGATAGTCGTGAGTCGATAGTGCTGAGTCGATAGTCGTGAGTCGGTAGTCGTGAGTCGATAGTCGTGAGTCGATAGTCGTGAGTCGATAGTCGTGAGTCGATAGTCGTGAGTCGATAGTCGTGAGTCGATAGTCGTGAGTCGATAGTCGTGAGTCGATAGTCGTGAGTCGATAGTCGTGAATTGATAGAAGTGAGTCGGTTGTCGGTTGTTGGTAGTCTGGAGTCGTGAATCGATAGTCGGTAGTCGAAAGTCGGTTATCGGTTGTCGGTAGTCGTGAGTCGGTTGTCGTGAGTCGATAGTCGGAAATCGGAAGGCGGTTATCGGCTGTCGATAGTCGTGAGTCGGTAGTCGTGAGTCGGTAGTAGTAAGTCGGAAGTCTGTAGTCGGTCGTCGGTAGTCGATAGTCGTGAGTCGATAGTCGTGAGTCGGAAGAGGGAAGTCGGAAGTGGGAAGTCGGAAGCGGAAGTCGGAAGACGGATTCGAAAGACGGAAGTCGCAAGACGTAAGTCGGAAGACGGAAGACGGAAGTCGGTTCTCGGTTGCTGGTAGTCGGTTGTCGTGAGTCGATAGTCATGAGTCGGAATTCGAAAGTCGGTTCTCAGTTGTTGGTAGTCGGTTGTCGTAAGTCGGTTGTCGTGAGTCGGTTGTCGTGAGTCGATAGTCGTGAGTCGATAGTCGTGAGTCGATAGTCGTGAGTCGATAGTCGTGAGTCGATAGTCGTGAGTCGATAAACGTGAGTCGATAGTCGTGAGTCGATAGTCGTGAGTCGATAGTCGTGAGTCGATAGTCGTGAGTCGATAGTCGTGAGTCGATAGTCGTGAGTCGATAGTCGTGAGTCGATAGTCGTGAGTCCATAGTCGTGGGTCGATTGTCGTGAGTCGATAGTCGTGAGTCGATAAACGTGAGTCGATAGTCGTGAGTCGATAGTCGTGAGTCGATAGTCGTGAGTCGATAGTCGTGAGTCGATTATCGTGAGTCGATAGTCGTGAGTCGATAGTCGTGAGTCGATAGTCGTGAGTCGATAGTCGTGAGTCGATAGTCGAGAGTCGATAGTCGTGAATTGATAGTCGTGAGTCGGTTGTCGTGAGTCGGTTGTCGGTTGTTGGTAGTCGGGAGTCGTGAATCGATAGTCGGTAGTCGGAAGTCGGTTATCGGTTGTCGGTAGGCGTGAGTCGGTTGTCGTGAGTCGATAGTCGGAAATCGGGAGCCGGTTATCGGCTGTCGATAGTCGTGAGTCGGTAGTCGTGAGTCGGTAGTAGTAAGTCGGAAGTCTGTAGTCGGTCGTCGGTAGTCGATAGTCGTGAGTCGATAGTCGTGAGTCGGAAGAGGGAGGTCGGAAGTGGGAAGTCGGAAGCGGAAGTCGGAAGACGGATTCGAAAGACGGAAGTCGGAAGACGGATTCGAAAGACGGAAGTCGGAAGACGTAAGTCGGAAGACGGAAGACGGAAGTCGGTTCTCGGTTGCTGGTAGTCGGTTGTCGTGAGTCGGTTGTCGTGAGTCGATAGTCATGAGTCGGAATTCGAAAGGCGGTTCTCAGTTGTTGGTAGTCGGTTGTCGTAAGTCGGTTGTCGTGAGTCGGTTGTCGTGAGTCGATAGTCGTGAGTCGATAGTCGTGAGTCGATAGTCGTGAGTCGATAGTCGTGAGTCGATAGTCGTGAGTCGATAAATGTGAGTCGATAGTCGTGAGTCGATAGTCGTGAGTCGATAGTCGAGAGTCGATAGTCGTGAGTCGATAGTCGTTAGTCGATAGTCGTGAGTCGATAGTCGTGAGTCGATAGTCGTGAGTCGATAGTCGTGAGTCGATAGTCGTGAGTCGAAAGTCGTGAGGCGATAGTCGTGAGTCGATAGTCGTGAGTCGATAGTCGTGAGTCGATAGTCGAGAGTCGATAGTCGTGAGTCGATAGTCGTGAGTCGATAGTCGTGAGTCGGAAGACGGAAGTCGGAAGTGGGAAGACGGAAGTCGGAAGACGGAAGTCGGAAGACGGAAGACGGTAGTCGGTTCTCGGTTGCTGGTAGTCGGTTGTCGTGAGTCGGTTGTCCTGAGTCGGTTGTCGTGAGTCGATAGTCGTGAGTCGATAGTCGTGAGTCGATAGTCGTGAGTCGATAGTCGTGAGTCGATAGTGGTGAGTCGATAGTCGTTAGTCTACAGTCGTGAGTCGATAGTCGTGAGTCCATAGTCGTGTGTCGATTGTCGTGAGTCGATAGTCGTGAGTCGATAAACGTGAGTCGAAAGTCGTGAGTCGATAGTCGTGAGTCGATAGTCGTGAGTCGATAGTCGTGAGTCGATAGTCGTGAGTCGATAGTCGTGAGTCGATAGTCGTGAGTCGATAGCCGTGAGTCGATAGTCGTGAGTCTATAGTCGTGAGTCGATTGTCGTGAGTCGATAGTCGTGTGTTGATTGTCGTGAGTCGATAGTCGTGAGTCGATAAACGTGAGTCGAAAGTCATGAGTCGATAGTCGTGAGTCGATAGTCGTGAGTCGATAGTCGTGAGTCGATAGTCGTGAGTCGAAAGTCGTGAGTCGATAGTCGTGAGTCGAAAGTCGTGAGTCGATATTCGTGAGTCGATAGTCGTGAGTCGATAGTCGTGAGTCGATAGTCGTGAGTCGATAGTCGTGAGTCGAAAGTCGTGAGTCGATATTCGTGAGTCGATAGTCGTTAGTCGATAGTCGTGAGTCGATAGTCGTGAGTCGAAAGTCGTGAGTCGATAGTCGTGAGTCGATAGTCGTGAGTCGATAGTCGAAAGTCGATAGTCGTGAGTCGTTAGTCGTGAGTCGATAGTCGTGAGTCGCTAGTCGTGAGTCGATAGTCGTGAGTCGATAGTCGTAAGTCGATAGTCGTGAGTCGATAGTCGTGAGTCGATAGTTGTGAGTCGATAATCATGAGTCGATAGTCGTGACTTAATAGTAGTGAGTCGATAGTCCTGAGTCGAAAGTCGTGCGTCGATAGTCGTGAGTCGATAGTCGTGAGTCGATACTCGTGAGTCGATAGTCGTGAGTCGATAGTCGTGAGTCGATAGTCGTGAGTCGATAGTCGTGAGTCGATAGTCGTGAGTCGATAGTCGAGAGTCGATATTCGTGAGTCGATAGTCGTGAGTCGATAGTCGTGAGTCGGAAGACGGAAGTCGGAAGTGGGAAGTCGGAAGACGGAAGTCGGAAGACGGAAGACGGAAGTCGGTTCTCGGTTGCTGGTAGTCGGTTGTCGTGAGTCGATAGTCGTGAGTCGATAGTCGTGAGTCGATAGTCGTGAGTCGATAGTCGTGAGTCGATAGTCGTGAGTCGATAGTCGTGAGTCGATAGTCGTGAGTCGATAGCCGTGAGTCGATAGTCGTGAGTCTATAGTCGTGAGTCGATTGTCGTGAGTCGATAGTCGTGTGTTGATTGTCGTGAGTCGATAGTCGTGAGTCGATAAACGTGAGTCGAAAGTCATGAGTCGATAGTCGTGAGTCGATAGTCGTGAGTCGATAGTCGTGAGTCGATAGTCGTGAGTCGATAGTCGTGAGTCGATAGTCGTGAGTCGATAGTGGTGAGTCGATAGTCGTTAGTCTATAGTCGTGAGTCGATAGTCGTGAGTTGATAGTCGTGTGTCGATTGTCGTGAGTCGATAGTCGTGAGTCGATAAACGTGAGTCGAAAGTCGTGAGTTGATAGTCGTGAGTCGATAGTCGTGAGTCGATAGTCGTGAGTCGATAGTCGTGAGTCGATAGTCGTGAGTCGATAGTCGTGAGTCGATAATCGAGAGTCGATAGTCGTGAGTCGATAATCGTTAGTCGATAGTCGTGAGTAGATAGTCGAGAGTCGATAGTCGTGAATTGGTAGTCGTGAGTCAGTTGTCGAGAGTCGATAGTCATGAGTCGGAATTCGAAAGTCGGTTCTCAGTTGTTGGTAGTCGGTTGTCGTAAGTCGGTTGTCGTGAGTCGGTTGTCGTGAGTCGATAGTCGTGATTCGATAGTCGTGAGTCGATAGTCGTGAGTCGATAGTCGTGAGTCGATAGTCGTGAGTCGATAGTCGTGAGTCGATAGTTGTGAGTCGAAAGTCGTGAGGCGATAGTCGTGAGTCGATAGTCGTGAGTCGATAGTCGTGAGTCGATAGTCGGTAGTCGGAAGTCGGTTATCGGTTGTCGGTAGTCGTGAGTCGATAGTCGGAAGTCGGAAGGCGGTTATCGGCTGTCGATAGTCGTGAGTCGGTAGTCGTGAGTCGGTAGTAGTAAGTCGGAAGTCGGTAGTCGGTCGTCGGTAGTCGATAGTCGTGAGTCGATAGTCGTGAGTCGATAGTCCTGAGTCGATAGTCGTGAGTCGATAGTCGTGAGTCGATAGTCGTGAGTCGATAGTCGTGAGTCGATAGTCGTGAGTCGAAAGTCGTGAGTCGATAGTCGTGAGTCGGTTGTCGGTTGTTGGTAGTCGGTAGTCGTGAATCGATAGTCGGTAGTCGGTTATCGGTTGTCGGTAGTCGTGAGTCGGTTGTCGTGAGTCGATAGTCGGAAGTCGGAAGGCGGTTGTCGTGAGTCGATAGTCGAAAGTCGGAAGGCGGTTATAGGCTGTCGATAGTCATGAGTCAGAAGTCGTGAGTCCGTAGTAGTAAGTCGTAAGTCGGTAGTCGGTCGTCGGTAGTCGATAGTCGTGAGTCGATAGTTGTGACTCAATAGTCGTGAGTCGATAGTCGTGAATCGATAGTCGTGAGTCGATAGTCGTGAGTCGATAGTCGTGAGTCGATAGTCGTGAGTCGATAGACGTGAGTCGATAGTCGTGAGTCGATAGTCGTGAGTCGATAGTCGTGAGTCGATAGTCGTGAGTCGATAGTCGTGAGTCGTGAGTCGATAGTCGTGAGTCGATAGTCGTGAGTCGATAGTCGTGAGTCGATAGTCGTGAGTCGATAGTCGTGAGTCGATAGTCGTAAGTCGGAGGACGGAAGTCGGAAGTGGGAAGTCGGAAGACGGAAGTCGGAATACGGAAGTCGGAAGACGGAAGTCGGTTCTCGGTTGCTGGTAGTCGGTTGTCGTGAGTCGATAGTCATGAGTCGGAATTCGAAAGTCGGTTCTCAGTTGTTGGTAGTCGGTTGTCGTAAGTCGGTTGTCGTGAGTCGGTTGTCGTGAGTCGATAGTCGTGAGTCGATAGTCGTGAGTCGATAGTCGTGAGTCGATAGTCGTGAGTCGATAGTCGTGAGTCGAAAGTCGTGAGTCGATAGTCGTGAGTCGAAAGTCGTGAGTCGATAGTCGTGAGTCGATAGTCGTGAGTCGATAGTCGTGAGTCGAAAGTCGTGAGTCGATATTCGTGAGTCGATAGTCGTGAGTCGATAGTCGTGAGTCGATAGTCGTGAGTCGAAAGTCGTGAGTCGATAGTCGTGAGTCGATAGTCGTGAGTCGATAGTCGTGAGTCGATAGTCGTGAGTCGTTAGTCGTGAGTCGATAGTCGTGAGTCGATAGTCGTGAGTCGATAGTCGTGAGTCGATAGTCGTGAGTCGATAGTCGTGAGTCGATAGTCGTGAGTCGATAGTTGTGAGTCGATAATCATGAGTCGATAGTCGTGACTTAATAGTAGTGAGTCGATAGTCCTGAGTCGAAAGTCGTGCGTCGATAGTCGTGAGTCGATAGTCGTGAGTCGATACTCGTGAGTCGATAGTCGTGAGTCGATAGTCGTGAGTCGATAGTCGTGAGTCGATAGTCGTGAGTCGATAGTCGTGAGTCGATAGTCGAGAGTCGATAGTCGTGAGTCGATAGTCGTGAGTCGATAGTCGTGAGTCGGAAGACGGAAGTCGGAAGTGGGAAGTCGGAAGACGGAAGTCGGAAGACGGAAGTCGGTTCTCGGTTGCTGGTAGTCGGTTGTCGTGAGTCGGTTGTCGTGAGTCGATAGTCGTGAGTCGATAGTCGTGAGTCGATAGTCGTGAGTCGATAGTCGTGAGTCGATAGTCCTGAGTCGAAAGTCGAGAGTCGATGGTCGTGAGTCGATAGTCGTGAGTCGGAAGACGGAAGTCGGAAGTGGGAAGTCGGAAGACGGAAGTCGGAAGACGGAAGACGGAAGTCGGTTCTCGGTTGCTGGTAGTCGGTTGTCGTAAGTCGGTTGTCGTGAGTCGGTTGTCGTGCGTCGATAGTCGTGAGTCGATAGTCGTGAGTCGATAGTCGTGAGTCGATAGTCGTGAGTCGATAGTCGTGAGTCAATAGTCCTGAGTCGTTAGTCGTGAGTCGATAGTCGTGAGTCGATAGTCGTGAGTCGATAGTCGTGAGTCGATAGTCGTGAGTCGATAGTCGTGAGTCGATAGTCGTGAGTCGATAGTCGTGAGTCGATAGTCGTGGGTCGATAGTCGTGAGTTGATAGTCGTGAGTCGATAGTCGTGAGTCGATAGTCGTGAGTCGATAAACGTGAGTCGATAGTCGTGAGTCGATAGTCGTGAGTCGATAGTCGTGAATCGATAGTCGTGAGTCGATAGTCGTGAGTCGATAGTCGTGAGTCGATAGTCGTGAGTCGATAGTCGTGAGTCGATAGTCGTGAGTCAAAAGTCGTGAGTTGATAGTCGTGAGTCGATAGTCGTATGTTGATTGTCGTGAGTCGATAGTCGTGAGTCGATAGTCGTGAGTCGATAGTCGTGACTCGAAAGTCGTGAGTCGATAGTCGTGAGTCGATAGTCGTGAGTCGATAGTCGTGAGTCGATAGTCGTGAGTCGATAAACGTGAGTCGATAAACGTGAGTCGAATGTCGTGAGTCGATAGTCGTGAGTCGATAGTCGTGAGTCGATAGTCGTGAGTGGATAGTCGTGAGTCGATAGTCGTGAGTCGATGAACGTGAGTCGATAGTCGTGAGTCGATTGTCGAGAGTCGATAGTCGTGAATTGATAGTCGTGAGTCGGTTGTCGTCAGTCGGTTGTTGGTAGTCGGGAGTCGTGAATCGATAGTCGGTAGTCGGAAGTCAGTTATCGGTTGTCGGTAGTCGTGAGTCGGTTGTCGTGAGTCGATAGTCGGAAATCGGAAGGCGGTTATCGGCTGTCGATAGTCGTGAGTCGGTAGTCGTGAGTCGGTAGTAGTAAGTCGGAAGTCTGTAGTCGGTCGTCGGTAGTCGATAGTCGTGAGTCGATAGTCGTGAGTCGGAAGACGGAAGTCGGAAGTGGAAGTCGGAAGCGGAAGTCGGAAGACGGATTCGAAAGACGGAAGTCGGAAGACGTAAGTCGGAAGACGGAAGACGGAAGTCGGTTCTCGGTTGCTGGTAGTCGGTTGTCGTGAGTCGGTTGTCGGAGTCGATAGTCATGAGTCGGAATTCGAAAGTCGGTTCTCAGTTGTTGGTAGTCGGTTGTCGTAAGTCGGTTGTCGTGAGTCGGTTGTCGTGAGTCGATAGTCGTGAGTCGATAGTCGTGAGTCGATAGTCGTGAGTCGATAGTCGTGAGTCGATAGTCGTGAGTCGATAGTCGTGAGTCGATAGTCGTGAGTCGATAAACGTGAGTCGATAGTCGTGAGTCGATAGTCGTGAGTCGATAGTCGTGAGTCGATAGTCGTGAGTCGATAGTCGTGAGTCGATAGTCGTGAGTCGATAGTCGTGAGTCAATAGTCGTGAGTCGAAAGTCGTGAGTCGATAGTCGTGAGTCGATAGTCGTGAGTAGATAGTCGTGAGTCGATAGTCGTGAATCGATAGTCGGTAGTCGGAAGTCGGTTATCGGTTGTCGGTAGTCTTGAGTCGGTTGTCGTGAGTCGATAGTCGGAAATCGGAAGGCGGTTATCGGCTGTCGATAGTCGTGAATCGGTAGTCGAGTCCGTAGTAGTAAGTCGTAAGTCGGTAGTCGGTAGTCGGTCGTCGGTAGTCGATAGTCGTGAGTCGATAGTCGTCAGTCGATAGTCGTGAGTCTATAGTCGTGAGTCGATAGTCGTGAGTCGATAGTCGTGAGTCGATAGTCGTGAGTCGATAGTCGTGAGTCGATAGTCGTGAGTCGATAAACGTGAGTCGATAGTCGTGAGTCGATAGTCGTGAGTCGATAGTCGTGAGTCGATAGTCGTGAGTCGATAGTCGTGAGTCGATAGTCGTGAGTCGATAGTCGTGAGTCGATAGTCGTGAGTCGGAACACGGAAGTCGGAAGTGGGAAGTCGGAAGACGGAAGTCGGAAGACGGAAGACGGAAGTCGGAAGACGGAAGTCGGAAGACGGAAGTCGGAAGACGGAAGTCGGAAGACGGAAGTCGGAAGACGGAAGTCGGAAGACGGAAGTCGGTTCTCGGTTGCTGGTAGTCGGTTGTCGTGAGTCGGTTGTCGTGAGTCGATAGTCGTGAGTCGATAGTCGTGAGTCGATAGTCGTGAGTCGATAGTCGTGAGTCAATAGTCGTGAGTCGAAAGTCGTGAGTCGATAGTCGTGAGTCGATAGTCGATAGTCGTGCGTCGATAAACGTGAGTCGATAGTCGTGAGTCGATAGCCGTGAGTCGCAAGACGGAAGTCGGAAGACGGAAGGCGGAAGACGGAAGACGGAAGTCGGAAGACGGAAGCCGGTTCTCGGTTGTCGAGTCGGTTGTCGGAGTCGGTTGTCGGAGTCGGCTGTCGGAGTCGGTTGTCGTGAGTCGGTTGTCGGTTGTCGGTTGTTGGTAGTCGGTAGTCGTGAATCGGTACTCGGTAGTCTGTTATGGGTTGTCGGTAGTCGAGAGTCGTTTGGCGTGAGTCGATAGTCGGTAGTCGGAAGGCGGTTATCGGTTGTCGGTAGTCGTGAAACAGTAGTCGTAAGTCGGTAGTAGTAAGTCGGAAGTCGGCAGTCAGTAGTCGATAGTCGTGAGTCGATAGTCGTGAGTCGATAAACGTCAGTCGATAGTCGTGAGTCGATAGTCGTGAGTCGATAGTCGTGAATCGATTGTCGGTAGTCGGTTATCGGTTGTCGGTAGTCGTGAGTCGGTTAGTGAGTCGTGAGTCGATAGTCGGAAGTCGGAATGCGGTTATCGTGAGTCGATAGTCGGAAGTCGGAAGGCGGTTATCGGCTGTCGATAGTCGTGAGTCGGTAGTCGTGAGTCGGTAGTAGTAAGTCGTAAGTCGGTAGTCGGTCGTCGGTAGTCGATAGTCGTGAGTCGATAGTCGTGTCTGAATAGTCGAGAGTCGATAGTCGTGAGTCGATAGTCGTGAGTCGATAGTCGTGAGTCGATAGTCGTGAGTCGGAAGACGGAAGTCGGAAGTGGGAAGTCGGAAGACGGAAGTCGGAAGACGGAAGTCGGTTCTCGGTTGCTGGTAGTCGGTTGTCGTGAGTCGATAGTCGTGAGTCGATAGTCGTGAGTCGATAGTCGTGAGTCGATAGTCGTGAGTCGATAGTCGTGAGTCGATAGTCGTGAGTCGATAGTCGTGAGTCGATAGTCGTGAGTCGATAGTCGTGAGTCGATAGTCGTGAGTCGATAGTCGTGAGTCGATAGTCGTAAGTCGATAGTCGTGAGTCGATAGTCGTGAGTCGATAGTCGTGAGTCGATAGTCGTGAGTCGATAAACGTGAGTCGATAGTCGTGAGTCGATAGTCGTGAGTCGATAGTCGTGAGTCGATAGTCGTGAGTCGATAGTCGTGAGTCCATAGTCGTGAGTCGATAGTCGTGAGTCGATAGTCGTGAGTCGATAGTCGTGAGTCGGAACACGGAAGTCGGAAGTGGGAAGTCGGAAGACGGAAGTCGGAAGACGGAAGACGGAAGTCGGAAGACGGAAGACGGAAGTCGGAAGACGGAAGTCGGAAGACGGAAGTCGGAAGACGGAAGTCGGAAGACGGAAGTCGGAAGACGGAAGTCGGTTCTCGGTTGCTGGTAGTCGGTTGTCGTGAGTCGGTTGTCGTGAGTCGATAGTCGTGAGTCGATAGTCGTGAGTCGATAGTCGTGAGTCGATAGTCGTGAGTCGATAAACGTGAGTCGATAGTCGTGAGTCGATAGTCGTGAGTCGATAGTCGTGAGTCGATAGTCGAGAGTCGATAGTCGTGAATTGATAGTCGTGAGTCGGTTGTCGTGAGTCGGTTGTCGGTTGTTGGTAGTCGGGAGTCGTGAATCGATAGTCGGTAGTCGGAAGTCGGTTATCGGTTGTCGATAGTCGTGAGTCGGTTGTCGTGAGTCGATAGTCGTGAGTCGATAGTCGTGAGTCGATAGTCGTGAGTCGATAGTCGTGAGTCGATAGTCGTGAGTCGATAGTCGTGAGTCGATAGTCGTGAGTCGATAAACGTGAGTCGATAGTCGTGAGTCGATAGTCGTGAGTCGATAGTCGTGAGTCGATAGTCGTGAGTCGATAGTCGTGTGTCGATAGTCGTGAGTCGATAGTCGTGAGTCGATAGTCGTGAGTCGAAAGTCGTGAGTCGATAGTCGTGAGTCGATAGTCGTGAGTAGATAGTCGTGAGTCGATAGTCGTGAATCGATAGTCGGTAGTCGGAAGTCGGTTATCGGTTGTCGGTAGTCTTGAGTCGGTTGTCGTGAGTCGATAGTCGGAAATCGGAAGGCGGTTATCGGCTGTCGATAGTCGTGAATCGGTAGTCGTGAGTCCGTAGTAGTAAGTCGTAAGTCGGTAGTCGGTAGTCGGTCGTCGGTAGTCGATAGTCGTGAGTCGATAGTCGTCAGTCGATAGTCGTGAGTCTATAGTCGTGAGTCGATAGTCGTGAGTCGATAGTCGTGAGTCGATAGTCGTGAGTCGATAGTCGTGAGTCGATAGTCGTGAGTCGATAAACGTGAGTCGATAGTCGTGAGTCGATAGTCGTGAGTCGATAGTCGTGAGTCGATAGTCGAGAGTCGATAGTCGTGAATTGATAGTCGTGAGTCGGTTGTCGTGAGTCGGTTGTCGGTTGTTGGTAGTCGGGAGTCGTGAATCGATAGTCGGTAGTCGTAAGTCGGTAGTAGTAAGTCGCAAGTCGGCAGTCAGTAGTCGATAGTCGTGAGTCGATAGTCGTGAGTCGATAAACGTGAGTCGATAGTCGTGACTCAATAGTCGTGAGTCGATAGTGCTGAGTCGATAGTCGTGAGTCGGTAGTCGTGAGTCGATAGTCGTGAGTCGATAGTCGTGAGTCGATAGTCGTGAGTCGATAGTCGTGAGTCGATAGTCGTGAGTCGATAGTCGTGTGTCGATTGTCGTGAGTCGATAGTCGTGAGTCGATAGTCGTGAGTCGATAGTCGTGAGTCGATGGTGGTGAGTCGATAGTCGTGAGTCGATAGTCGTGAGTCGATAGTCGTGAGTCGATAGTCGTGAGTCGATAGTCGTGAGTCGATAGTCGTGAATTGATAGAAGTGAGTCGGTTGTCGGTTGTTGGTAGTCTGGAGTCGTGAATCGATAGTCGGTAGTCGAAAGTCGGTTATCGGTTGTCGGTAGTCGTGAGTCGATAGTCGTGAGTCGATAGTCGTGAATTGATAGAAGTGAGTCGGTTGTCGGTTGTTGGTAGTCTGGAGTCGTGAATCGATAGTCGGTAGTCGAAAGTCGGTTATCGGTTGTCGGTAGTCGTGAGTCGATAGTCGTGAGTCGATAGTCGTGAGTCGATAAACGTGAGTCGATAGTCGTGAGTCGATAGTCGTGAGTCGATAGTCGTGAGTCGATAGTCGAGAGTCGATAGTCGTGAATTGATAGTCGTGAGTCGGTTGTCGTGAGTCGGTTGTCGGTTGTTGGTAGTCGGGAGTCGTGAATCGATAGTCGGTAGTCGTAAGTCGGTAGTAGTAAGTCGCAAGTCGGCAGTCAGTAGTCGATAGTCGTGAGTCGATAGTCGGAGTCGATAAACGTGAGTCGATAGTCGTGACTCAATAGTCGTGAGTCGATAGTGCTGAGTCGATAGTCGTGAGTCGGTAGTCGTGAGTCGATAGTCGTGAGTCGATAGTCGTGAGTCGATAGTCGTGAGTCGATAGTCGTGAGTCGATAGTCGTGAGTCGATAGTCGTGTGTCGATTGTCGTGAGTCGATAGTCGTGAGTCGATAGTCGTGAGTCGATAGTCGTGAGTCGATGGTGGTGAGTCGATAGTCGTGAGTCGATAGTCGTGAGTCGATAGTCGTGAGTCGATAGTCGTGAGTCGATAGTCGAGTCGATAGTCGTGAATTGATAGAAGTGAGTCGGTTGTCGGTTGTTGGTAGTCTGGAGTCGTGAATCGATAGTCGGTAGTCGAAAGTCGGTTATCGGTTGTCGGTAGTCGTGAGTCGGTTGTCGTGAGTCGATAGTCGGAAATCGGAAGGCGGTTATCGGCTGTCGATAGTCGTGAGTCGGTAGTCGTGAGTCGGTAGTAGTAAGTCGGAAGTCTGTAGTCGGTCGTCGGTAGTCGATAGTCGTGAGTCGATAGTCGTGAGTCGGAAGAGGGAAGTCGGAAGTGGGAAGTCGGAAGCGGAAGTCGGAAGACGGATTCGAAAGACGGAAGTCGCAAGACGTAAGTCGGAAGACGGAAGACGGAAGTCGGTTCTCGGTTGCTGGTAGTCGGTTGTCGTGAGTCGATAGTCATGAGTCGGAATTCGAAAGTCGGTTCTCAGTTGTTGGTAGTCGGTTGTCGTAAGTCGGTTGTCGGAGTCGGTTGTCGTGAGTCGATAGTCGTGAGTCGATAGTCGTGAGTCGATAGTCGTGAGTCGATAGTCGTGAGTCGATAGTCGTGAGTCGATAAACGTGAGTCGATAGTCGTGAGTCGATAGTCGTGAGTCGATAGTCGTGAGTCGATAGTCGTGAGTCGATAGTCGTGAGTCGATAGTCGTGAGTCGATAGTCGTGAGTCGATAGTCGTGAGTCCATAGTCGTGGGTCGATTGTCGTGAGTCGATAGTCGTGAGTCGATAAACGTGAGTCGATAGTCGTGAGTCGATAGTCGTGAGTCGATAGTCGTGAGTCGATAGTCGTGAGTCGATTATCGTGAGTCGATAGTCGTGAGTCGATAGTCGTGAGTCGATAGTCGTGAGTCGATAGTCCTGAGTCGAAAGTCGAGAGTCGATGGTCGTGAGTCGATAGTCGTGAGTCGGAAGACGGAAGTCGGAAGTGGGAAGTCGGAAGACGGAAGTCGGAAGACGGAAGACGGAAGTCGGTTCTCGGTTGCTGGTAGTCGGTTGTCGTAAGTCGGTTGTCGTGAGTCGATAGTCGTGAGTCGATAGTCGTGAGTCGATAGTCGTGAGTCGATAGTCGTGAGTCGATAGTCGTGAGTCGATAGTCGTGAGTCGATAGTCGTGAGTCGATAGTCGTGAATTGATAGAAGTGAGTCGGTTGTCGGTTGTTGGTAGTCTGGAGTCGTGAATCGATAGTCGGTAGTCGAAAGTCGGTTATCGGTTGTCGGTAGTCGTGAGTCGGTTGTCGTGAGTCGATAGTCGGAAATCGGAAGGCGGTTATCGGCTGTCGATAGTCGTGAGTCGGTAGTCGTGAGTCGGTAGTAGTAAGTCGGAAGTCTGTAGTCGGTCGTCGGTAGTCGATAGTCGTGAGTCGATAGTCGTGAGTCGGAAGAGGGAAGTCGGAAGTGGGAAGTCGGAAGCGGAAGTCGGAAGACGGATTCGAAAGACGGAAGTCGCAAGACGTAAGTCGGAAGACGGAAGTCGGTTCTCGGTTGCTGGTAGTCGGTTGTCGTGAGTCGATAGTCATGAGTCGGAATTCGAAAGTCGGTTCTCAGTTGTTGGTAGTCGGTTGTCGTAAGTCGGTTGTCGTGAGTCGGTTGTCGTGAGTCGATAGTCGTGAGTCGATAGTCGTGAGTCGATAGTCGTGAGTCGATAGTCGTGAGTCGATAGTCGTGAGTCGATAAACGTGAGTCGATAGTCGTGAGTCGATAGTCGTGAGTCGATAGTCGTGAGTCGATAGTCGTGAGTCGATAGTCGTGAGTCGATAGTCGTGAGTCGATAGTCGTGAGTCGATAGTCGTGAGTCCATAGTCGTGGGTCGATTGTCGTGAGTCGATAGTCGTGAGTCGATAAACGTGAGTCGATAGTCGTGAGTCGATAGTCGTGAGTCGATAGTCGTGAGTCGATAGTCGTGAGTCGATAGTCGTGAGTCGATAGTCGTGAGTCGATAAACGTGAGTCGATAGTCGTGAGTCGATAGTCGTGAGTCGATAGTCGTGAGTCGATAGTCGTGAGTCGATAGTCGTGAGTCGATAGTCGTGAGTCGATAGTCGTGAGTCGATAGTCGTGAGTCCATAGTCGTGGGTCGATTGTCGTGAGTCGATAGTCGTGAGTCGATAAACGTGAGTCGATAGTCGTGAGTCGATAGTCGTGAGTCGATAGTCGTGAGTCGATAGTCGTGAGTCGATTATCGTGAGTCGATAGTCGTGAGTCGATAGTCGTGAGTCGATAGTCGTGAGTCGGAAGACGGAAGTCGGAAGTGGGAAGTCGGAAGACGGAAGTCGGAAGACGGAAGACGGAAGTCGGTTCTCGGTTGCTGGTAGTCGGTTGTCGTGAGTCGGTTGTCGTGAGTCGATAGTCGTGAGTCGATAGTCGTGAGTCGATAGTCGTGAGTCGATAGTCCTGAGTCGAAAGTCGAGAGTCGATGGTCGTGAGTCGATAGTCGTGAGTCGGAAGACGGAAGTCGGAAGTGGGAAGTCGGAAGACGGAAGTCGGAAGACGGAAGACGGAAGTCTGTTCTCGGTTGCTGGTAGTCGGTTGTCGTAAGTCGGTTGTCGTGAGTCGGTTGTCGTGCGTCGATAGTCGTGAGTCGATAGTCGTGAGTCGATAGTCGTGAGTCGATAGTCGTGAGTCGATAGTCGTGAGTCGATAGTCGTGAGTCGAAAGTCGTGAGTCGATAGTCGTGAGTCTATAGTCGTGAGTCGATAGTCGTGAGTCGATAGTCGTGAGTCGATAGTCGTGAGTCGATAGTCGTGAGTCAATAGTCCTGAGTCGTTAGTCGTGAGTCGATAGTCGTGAGTCGATAGTCGTGAGTCGATAGTCGTGAGTCGATAGTCGTGAGTCGATAGTCGTGAGTCGATAGTCGTGAGTCGATAGTCGTGAGTCGATAGTCGTGGGTCGATAGTCGTGAGTTGATAGTCGTGAGTCGATAGTCGTGAGTCGATAGTCGTGAGTCGATAAACGTGAGTCGATAGTCGTGAGTCGATAGTCGTGAGTCGATAGTCGTGAGTCGATTATTATTATTATTATTTGGAGAGGGAGTCTCCCAGCAGAGAAGGGGCGGGGCACTGCGACCAGAACGATCTTTTGTACCCATAATGCTCTCCCTAACATGACAAAAGCTGTTCCGCTTCCCTGATGAAGCATAACAGGTCTTTTGTCGAGGAACGGGCAATGTGCTCGGGAACTGCGGTTTCCACGTGCAGATGTTTCCTCCTAATCCAAACCAAGGCTGGACAATCACACAGGATGTGTTTAGTGGTTTCGTCGTCCTCTTTACAGAGCCTGCATTCTGCATCAGAGGACAGACGCATTTTTGTGAGGTGGTAGTTCACCAAATGGTGGCCACTAAGGTAACCAACAAGGAGATAGAGATCTCTCCTGGAGAGTAAGTTTGTTCTTCGCTTAACCGAGGGATTCGTAAGCTCTCTAGCCTGCCTCATCCCTGGTTGGAAGAACCAGTAGCGTTCGGTCAACCTAACCGCCCATGCTTTCACAAGGGATGAAATAGTAGACCACCCCACGCCACAGAAGGGTTCGGGGCCATGCAGAGGGGCTGATGACCCCGCCCTCGCTAGTTCATCCGCTAGCTCGTTGCCCTGGAAACCAGAGTGACCAGGTACCCATAGAAGGGTAACTTTATTCCTATTGGAAAGCCTCTGAAGGCAGTTCCAACAGTCAGCCACCATACGTGAACCTACTCTTTTTGAGGAGAGGGCTAGTATAGCAGCTTGGCTATCCGAGAAGATGTAGATATTCGCTCCTCTGATCCCCTTCTCAAGAATAAGATGACAGCAGAACTCGATGGCATGAACCTCGGATTGAAAAACCGTGGGCCACTTGCCCATAGCAATCGAGGTTTTGGAGTTGGGACCATGTATTCCAGCTCCAACCCCCTGATCAGTCTTTGACCCGTCAGTATACCAGTGTATACCGTGAGGGTCACTGATGGGGTTGCCAGCATCCCAGTCCCTCCGGTCCGGGATGAGGGTTCTAAATTTTGCACCAAAGAAGAGTTCCTTGGTCATGGAATCTGATCTAGAGCAGATCTCTAAGCCAGGAATGTCTTTGATAAGTCTAGCGTGCCCTGATTCGGTAGCTAGAAGCCCAGATTGAAGCTTGATTCTAAGAAGACTCCTAGCGGCGACTTCTTGTATTTGAATATGCAGAGGAGTCAGATTCAATATCGATTCCATTGCTGCTGTGGGACAGGTGCGAAGTGCACCCGTTAAAGACAGGCACAACAGCCTATGCAGTTTAGTGCATTTGTTGATGGCAGTGACCTGCGTAACCTTTGGCCACCATACAATGGCAGCGTAGGTAACGATAGGTCTTACCATCATCTCAAATAGCCACCGAATGGTGCAGGATTTGAGACCCCAGATCCTGCCAAAGAATCTTCTGCAGGCCCACATGGCATGAGTAGCCTTTGATAGGGTGTTGTTTAAATGGGAGTTCCAGTTCAGTCGTTTATCGAGAGTTACCCCTAGATATTTAACCTCACTGGAAAGTCCCACGGGAGAGCCGCCAATGTGCAATTGTCCTATGTCAACGGAATGGCGCTTAGTGAAGGGAACGATAATTGCCTTTTGTGGATTGATGCTCAGACCAACATCTTCGCACCATCTACGAACCGTGTTCAGAGCAGATTGCATCAGCTCTGTCACGGTGTTGGCAAAGTTCCCGTTCACTACGATAGCCAGGTCGTCAGCGTAGCCGATTGCTACCACGCCCTGTTCTGCAAGGATGCTCAGTAGTTCATCAACTACTAGGGACCAGAGTAAGGGGGATAAGACCCCTCCCTGGGGACATCCCTTCACCGCACTAATAAAAGCGGTCGTAGAGTCCAAGGTAGAGGAAATAGTCCGGTGTTTGAGCATAGCATCAATCCATCGGATTAGGGGGCGGGCGATATTTCTGCGCTCCAGCGCAGCAGAAATAGACCCGTAGCCGGTATTATCGAAAGCACCCTCTATATCAAGAAAGGAGCACAGAGCAATGTTCTTGGATGCGAGGGCTCTTTCGATGTTACCAACCAGCTTGTGGAGAGCGACCTCCGTCGATCTTCCGGCTATATACGCAAACTGCGTGGGGTGCAGAGGATAAGTTTTCTGCAGAGAGCACCGAATGTGCAGGTCTACGAGCCTTTCCGCCGTCTTTAGCAGAAAGGAGGTAAGACTGATCGGCCGATATGACTTAGGCTGATCAGGGGGACGATTCCCCTGTTTGGGAATGAATACCACATTGACTCTCCTCCAAGAGATGGGTATGTAACCCCAAGTGAGACTAGCCCTAAGAAGGCCGACCAGCGGATCAAGAATGTGATCCAGGCTGTTTTGTAAGAGGGCTGGAAAGATTTGATCGCCCCCTGGGGCTTTGAAGGGAGCGAAGGAATCTACAGCCCATTTGACCTTTTCGGGGTCGAAGATGGTTCCTGATAGACTGGACCCACGAGAGTCCGGTGACAAGGTGGCGTCATCGTGACTGGATAGATCTGGGTTCGTCACAGAACCTGGGAAGTGGACTTGTAGCAGAAGGTCAAGTGCTTCCCTGCGATCTTGAGTGAAAGAACCATCTGCTCTTTTAAGAAGCCCTATCCCATTAGACGACCCTTTGGCCAATACTTTGTGGAGTCTCGCTACCTCTGGCAACGATTCAATGCTACCACAGTAGCTGCGCCACGTATCGCGCTTAGCACGTCTAATGTTCTTGTTATAATTAGTGAGAGCGTCCCTATAGACGTCCCAATTGACACGGTTAGATCTGGCCTTGTTGAATAGGCTTCTAACCTTCCTTCTTTGAGCAGCCAGTTCCTCGTTCCACCATGGAACTTTACGGTTGACTTTAAGGGTCTTCCGAACAGAGCTGTCCTCGAAGGATGTGATTAGCACATCTTGAAGCATGTTGGCAGCAAGTTCTATCTCACTGATAGAATTGGGGTTGCTGATCAACGAGTCTGCTTTGAAAGCCACAGAGGCTTTGAAGAGTTCCCAGTTTGTCTTTTTGGGACAGAAGGAGTTCTGGCGGATCTCGACTTGGCCAGGGAGGTCGAACCTTATGTGCTGATGGTCCGACAAAGTAGCTTCGTCTGTGACCCGCCAGTTGGCCAGCGAACTCGCAATAGAGTTGCTGACTAGGTAAGGTCCAGAACCTCTTCCCTAATGGCGTTAATAAAGGTAGGCTTACACCCTATGTTAGCGACATCTAATTGACAGCACAATAGATATTCTAAAAGGGACTCACCACGTTTATTGACGTCGCTGCTTTCCCAGATCGTGTGATGCGCATTTGCATCACAGCCGATCACAAGCGGCTTGTTGTGTGAGCGGCAGAAGTCCACTAGCCGCCGCACCTCTGTGGGGGGAACGTCATCCACGTCGCCCGGAAAATAGGCAGAGGCGATCACTACCTCCCGGACACCATCGGCCGTGGCTACCTCAATAGCCGTTGCCACCAGGTCTCTGTGGATGAAATTAGGTAAGGGGAAGTGTCTCACATCGTTATTTACAACAATAGCGGTGCGAGGGGCACCACCCATACGGTCATATAATAACTTACATGATCCGCACGATAGTCCACGGATGTGGCCACCGATCAACCACGGCTCTTGGACGAGAGCCAGGTTGATTGAGTTTTCACAGACGACCCTGCACAGGGTGGCGGACGCTCCTCTGGCGTGGTGCAGGTTCGCCTGGAGCACCTTAATGGCGCTCGGCATCCTCCTTTAGGGCTTTGGTGACAAGGCCACCTGCCTTGCCCCCCCGAGAGTCGTTACCCCGGATGCCCTTCGGCAGTCTGGAGGAACTACTCGGGGAGGTCGCCTAGCGACCCCGGTCGTCGGAGGTACCCCTGCAGGCGGTTTCCGCACTGCGCTGGGCCTTGACGGGACGAGGGGGCGCCTGTTGCCGACCACCGGCCTCGTGCGGCCCGTTGTGGGCTTGGGGGCAGTCACCACAATGACTGGGGGTTTGGGTGCCACATTTATCGGCGCCACTGCGGCTGCGGCACTAGTAGACGCCACCGGAGCAGCAGCCACTGCTGTCACTCCGGTGGGGGCCACCGTTGTCGCCGCCGGAGGAGCGCTGATAGGGGGGGAATGGTTGGAGAAGGGGAGGGGGATAGGGCAGGAGTGGGAGAGACCCTGACGGTGGAATTCTTAAGGATAAGTTTCACCCTGGTGTACCGGTATTTCACGTTACCCTTAAGATCCGTCAGGGCCTTATACGACGCCTCGTCGACCATCATCGCGAGGTGAGCCGTTTTGCCGTTAAGGCTGTGTTGAACCACCCGCCACAGCTTCGTTGAGAAGCGTTCATAATTTTGGTTGTCCAATTGACCCAAAATTGAGGCGGGTGGGAGTTCAGCACTGTTGGGGAAGTAGCCTCTAATGAGGCGAGCTCTTGGGAACTCAGGTTCCTCCAACAATTTGACATCAAGGCAGCTGATGGACCTGATATGTCCAACAGCTCCCCTGACCCACTCAGCAGTGATGCTATCCTCACACACAAGGAGCAGCCATTCATTTCGAGGTATACAGGCCTCGAAACCTGGACCGGCAACCGATGTGGAGGGCAGCGACATTGCCTTCAGGATGCTTTCTTTCACCGTGGCCAACTGCTCCGGTGAAAGGGGTTTAGTAGGATCAGCCGACGTGAAGCCCAGTTTCACTCTGCTTGCCACTTGGCTGAAGAGTGGCTTTGTGGACTCCACATGAGTCTTTTTGGGCTTCTTTGAGGACCCTTGGGGTTCGGGGAAAGTGTCGTCAGCACGCGTCCGCTTAGCCTTGGTTTCCGCGGGGGCGCAGTGGCGATAGCAAGAGCCTCTGCTCTGCTCGAACCCTTTGCGAGTGCAGCTTTGAATAGCTTCTTCTCGCGGGTCTTCATTTTGACAAAGGCGTTCCCCGAGTCCAGTCGCAGCGTCTGGATTTGGGGAGCCTGCTTCCGTGAGGCCTGACCTCTGAGAGGCCACGGAAGCGTCGTCAGCAAAGCTGATCAGGTCACCGTCAGCTTCAGCGTCAGAGGACATCACCTCGACGTTTTGCTGCATGCCTGAGCAGTTGTTGGACGAGAAAGCAGCACTAGCGAACTCAGTGTCCAAGGGAGTTCGTGGCCTATCCGAGTCCCCAGAAATACAGGAGTCGAAACCCGTAGTATTGGGGGTGGAAGCCAGCAGCCCAATAGCTGCAGTGCTGGTGTTGGGGTCGGCCGTGAGGGCTTCACCCTGGATTGATGCTGTCGAAGTCGCATCAGACTTTTCTGTTTTATTTTTTAGATCCATAAAATTTGGTCCCACGAGTAGGCGGGAAGGGAAGGTCACCCACGACATAGCCCGCGTGCCGTGGGAAGTCTGAATGAAACTGGAGGGCGACAGGTATCCAGAGTCCGCATACTAGAGACCAGGCTACCCCCTGGCCATGCATCCATTAGCGTATGCTGTTCCGCCTTGGATTGGGGTGATTTATAGATTCACGATCTTCGCCCGACTACAATTAGTCAGCACCCCTAGCAGAGACATGACCGTACTAGGGGCCTGCTTCCAGCCGCCCTCACGTGGAGAGTATAGCCGCACTTCCGTCAGTAGGAGTAAGGACGGCACGTACCACAGCCAAAGCTATGGTTACATTAATTTCCCCTTACTGCCTCTGACGGCTGACGGCCGTCGTGAGTCGATAGTCGTGAGTCGATAGTCGTGAGTCGATATTCGTGAGTCGATAGTCGTGAGTCGATAGTCGTGAATCGATAGTCGTGAGTCGATAGTCGTGAGTCGATAGTCGTGAGTCGATAGTCGTGAGTCGATAGTCGTGAGTCGATAGTCGTGAGTCAAAAGTCGTGAGTTGATAGTCGTGAGTCGATAGTCGTATGTCGATTGTCGTGAGTCGATAGTCGTGAGTCGATAGTCGTGAGTCGATAGTCGTGACTCGAAAGTCGTGAGTCGATAGTCGTGAGTCGATAGTCGTGAGTCGATAGTCGTGAGTCGATAGTCGTGAGTCGATAAACGTGAGTCGATAAACGTGAGTCGAATGTCGTGAGTCGATAGTCGTGAGTCGATAGTCGTGAGTCGATAGTCGTGAGTGGATAGTCGTGAGTCGATAGTCGTGAGTCGATGAACGTGAGTCGATAGTCGTGAGTTGATTGTCGAGAGTCGATAGTCGTGAATTGATAGTCGTGAGTCGGTTGTCGTGAGTCGGTTGTTGGTAGTCGGGAGTCGTGAATCGATAGTTGGTAGTCGGAAGTCAGTTATCGGTTGTCGGTAGTCGTGAGTCGGTTGTCGTGAGTCGATAGTCGGAAATCGGAAGGCGGTTATCGGCTGTCGATAGTCGTGAGTCGGTAGTCGTGAGTCGGTAGTAGTAAGTCGGAAGTCTGTAGTCGGTCGTCGGTAGTCGATAGTCGTGAGTCGATAGTCGTGAGTCGGAAGACGGAAGTCGGAAGTGGGAAGTCGGAAGCGGAAGTCGGAAGACGGATTCGAAAGACGGAAGTCGGAAGACGTAAGTCGGAAGACGGAAGACGGAAGTCGGTTCTCGGTTGCTGGTAGTCGGTTGTCGTGAGTCGGTTGTCGTGAGTCGATAGTCATGAGTCGGAATTCGAAAGTCGGTTCTCAGTTGTTGGTAGTCGGTTGTCGTAAGTCGGTTGTCGTGAGTCGGTTGTCGTGAGTCGATAGTCGTGAGTCGATAGTCGTGAGTCGATAGTCGTGAGTCGATAGTCGTGAGTCGATAGTCGTGAGTCGATAGTCGTGAGTCGATAGTCGTGAGTCGATAAACGTGAGTCGATAGTCGTGAGTCGATAGTCGTGAGTCGATAGTCGTGAGTCGATAGTCGTGAGTCGATAGTCGTGTGTCGATAGTCGTGAGTCGATAGTCGTGAGTCGATAGTCGTGAGTCGAAAGTCGTGAGTCGATAGTCGTGAGTCGATAGTCGTGAGTAGATAGTCGTGAGTCGATAGTCGTGAATCGATAGTCGGTAGTCGGAAGTCGGTTATCGGTTGTCGGTAGTCTTGAGTCGGTTGTCGTGAGTCGATAGTCGGAAATCGGAAGGCGGTTATCGGCTGTCGATAGTCGTGAATCGGTAGTCGTGAGTCCGTAGTAGTAAGTCGTAAGTCGGTAGTCGGTAGTCGGTCGTCGGTAGTCGATAGTCGTGAGTCGATAGTCGTCAGTCGATAGTCGTGAGTCTATAGTCGTGAGTCGATAGTCGTGAGTCGATAGTCGTGAGTCGATAGTCGTGAGTCGATAGTCGTGAGTCGATAGTCGTGAGTCGATAAACGTGAGTCGATACTCGTGAGTCGATAGTCGTGAGTCGATAGTCGTGAGTCGATAGTCGTGAGTCGATAGTCGTGAGTCGATAGTCGTGAGTCGATAGTCGTGAGTCGATAGTCGTGAGTCGATAGTCGTGAGTCGGAACACGGAAGTCGGAAGTGGGAAGTCGGAAGACGGAAGTCGGAAGACGGAAGTCGGAAGACGGAAGACGGAAGTCGGAAGACGGAAGTCGGAAGACGGAAGTCGGAAGACGGAAGTCGGAAGACGGAAGTCGGAAGACGGAAGTCGGAAGACGGAAGTCGGAAGACGGAAGTCGGTTCTCGGTTGCTGGTAGTCGGTTGTCGTGAGTCGGTTGTCGTGAGTCGATAGTCGTGAGTCGATAGTCGTGAGTCGATAGTCGTGAGTCGATAGTCGTGAGTCAATAGTCGTGAGTCGAAAGTCGTGAGTCGATAGTCGTGAGTCGATAGTCGATAGTCGTGCGTCGATAAACGTGAGTCGATAGTCGTGAGTCGATAGCCGTGAGTCGCAAGACGGAAGTCGGAAGACGGAAGGCGGAAGACGGAAGACGGAAGTCGGAAGACGGAAGCCGGTTCTCGGTTGTCGTGAGTCGGTTGTCGTGAGTCGGTTGTCGTGAGTCGGCTGTCGTGAGTCGGTTGTCGTGAGTCGGTTGTCGGTTGTCGGTTGTTGGTAGTCGGTAGTCGTGAATCGGTAGTCGGTAGTCTGTTATGGGTTGTCGGTAGTCGAGAGTCGTTTGGCGTGAGTCGATAGTCGGAAGGCGGTTATCGGTTGTCGGTAGTCGTGAAACAGTAGTCGTAAGTCGGTAGTAGTAAGTCGGAAGTCGGCAGTCAGTAGTCGATAGTCGTGAGTCGATAGTCGTGAGTCGATAAACGTCAGTCGATAGTCGTGAGTCGATAGTCGTGAGTCGATAGTCGTGAATCGATAGTCGGTAGTCGGTTATCGGTTGTCGGTAGTCGTGAGTCGGTTAGTGAGTCGTGAGTCGATAGTCGGAAGTCGGAATGCGGTTATCGTGAGTCGATAGTCGGAAGTCGGAAGGCGGTTATCGGCTGTCGATAGTCGTGAGTCGGTAGTCGTGAGTCGGTAGTAGTAAGTCGTAAGTCGGTAGTCGGTCGTCGGTAGTCGATAGTCGTGAGTCGATAGTCGTGTCTGAATAGTCGAGAGTCGATAGTCGTGAGTCGATAGTCGTGAGTCGATAGTCGTGAGTCGATAGTCGTGAGTCGGAAGACGGAAGTCGGAAGTGGGAAGTCGGAAGACGGAAGTCGGTTCTCGGTTGCTGGTAGTCGGTTGTCGTGAGTCGATAGTCGTGAGTCGATAGTCGTGAGTCGATAGTCGTGAGTCGATAGTCGTGAGTCGATAGTCGTGAGTCGATAGTCGTGAGTCGATAGTCGTGAGTCGATAGTCGTGAGTCGATAGTCGTGAGTCGATAGTCGTGAGTCGATAGTCGTGAGTCGATAGTCGTAAGTCGATAGTCGTGAGTCGATAGTCGTGAGTCGATAGTCGTGAGTCGATAGTCGTGAGTCGGAAGACGGAAGTCGGAAGTGGGAAGTCGGAAGCGGAAGTCGGAAGACGGATTCGAAAGACGGAAGTCGGAAGACGTAACTCGGAAGACGGAAGTCGGAAGTCAGTTCTCGGTTGCTGGTAGTCGGTTGTCGTGAGTCGGTTGTCGTGAGTCGATAGTCATGAGTCGGAATTCGAAAGTCGGTTCTCAGTTGTTGGTAGTCGGTTGTCGTAAGTCGGTTGTCGTGAGTCGGTTGTTGTGAGTCGATAGTCGTGAGTCGATAGTCGTGAGTCGATAGTCGTGAGTCGATAGTCGTGAGTCGATAGTCGTGAGTCGATAGTCGTGAGTCGATAAACGTGAGTCGATAGTCGTGAGTCGATAGTCGTGAGTCGTGAGTCGGAAGACGGAAGTCGGAAGTCGTGAGTCGAAAGTCGTGAATCGATAGTCGTGAGTCGATAGTCGTGAGTCGATAGTCGTGAGTCGATAGTCGTGAGTCGATAGTCGTGAGTCGATAGTCGTGAGTCGATAGTCGTGAGTCGATAGTCGTGAGTCGATAGTCGTGAGTCGATAGTCGAGAGTCGATAGTCGTGAGTCGATAGTCGTGAGTCGATAGTCGTGAGTCGATAGTCGTGAGTCGATAGTCGTGAGTCGATAGTCGTGGGTCGATAGTCGTGAGTTGATAGTCGTGAGTCGATAGTCGTGAGTCGATAGTCGTGAGTCGATAAACGTGAGTCGATAGTCGTGAGTCGATAGTCGTGAGTCGATAGTCGTGAGTCGATAGTCGTGAGTCGATAGTCGTGAGTCGATAGTCGTGAGTCGATAGTCGTGAGTCGATAGCCGTGAGTCGATAGTCGTGAATCGATAGTCGTGAGTCGATAGTCGTGAGTCGATAGTCGTGAGTCGATAGTCGTGAGTCGATAGTCGTGAGTCGATAGTCGTGAGTCAAAAGTCGTGAGTCGATAGTCGTGAGTCGATAGTCGTGTGTCGATTGTCGTGAGTCGATAGTCGTGAGTCGATAGTCGTGAGTCGAAAGTCGTGAGTCGATAGTCGTGAGTCGATAGTCGTGAGTCGATAGTCGTGAGTCGATAGTCGTGAGTCGATAAACGTGAGTCGAATGTCGTGAGTCCATAGTCGTGAGTCGATAGTCGTGAGTCGATAGTCGTGAGTCGATAGTCGTGAGTCGATGAACGTGAGTCGATAGTCGTGAGTCGATAGTCGAGAGTCGATAGTCGTGAATTGATAGTCGTGAGTCGGTTGTCGTGAGTCGGTTGTCGGTTGTTGGTAGTCGGTTGTCGTGAGTCGATAGTCGGAAATCGGAAGGCGGTTATCGGCTGTCGATAGTCGTGAGTCGGTAGTCGTGAGTCGGTAGTAGTAAGTCGGAAGTCTGTAGTCGGTCGTCGGTAGTCGATAGTCGTGAGTCGATAGTCGTGAGTCGATAGTCGTGAGTCGATAGTTGTGAGTCGATAGTCGGAAATCGGAAGGCGGTTATCGGCTGTCGATAGTCGTGAGTCGGTAGTCGTGAGTCGGTAGTCATGAGTCGGAATTCGAAAGTCGGTTCTCAGTTGTTGGTAGTCGGTTGTCGTAAGTCGGAAGTCGTGAGTCGAAAGTCGTGAGTCGATAGTCGTGAGTCGATAGTCGTGAGTCGATAGTCGTGAGTCGATAGTCGTGAGTCGATAGTCGTGAGTCGATAGTCGTGAGTCTATAGTCGTGAGTCGATAGTCGTGAGTCTATAGTCGTGAGTCGATAGTCGTGAGTCGATAGTCGTGAGTCGATAGTCGTGAGTCGATAGTCGTGAGTCGATAGTCGTGAGTCGATAGTCGTGAGTCGATAGTCGTGAGTCGATAGTCGTGAGTCGATAGTCGTGAGTCGATAGTCGTGAGTCGATAGTCGTGAGTCGATAGTCGTGAGTCTATAGTCGTGAGTCGATAGTCGTGAGTCGATAGTCGTGAGTCTATAGTCGTGAGTCGATAGTCGTGAGTCGATAGTCGTGAGTCGATAGTCGTGAGTCGATAGTCGTGAGTCGATAGTCGTGAGTCGATAGTCGTGAGTCGATAGTCGTGAGTCGATAGTCGTGAGTCGATAGTCGTGAGTCGATAGTCGTGAGTCGATAGTCGTGAGTCGATAGTCGTGAATCGATAGTCGGTAGTCGGAAGTCGGTTATCGTTTGTCGGTAGTCTTGAGTCGGTTGTCGTGAGTCGATAGTCGGAAATCGGAAGGCGGTTATCGGCTGTCGATAGTCGTGAGTCGGTAGTCGTGAGTCCGTAGTAGTAAGTCGTAAGTCGGTAGTCGGTAGTCGGTCGTCGGTAGTCGATAGTCGTGAGTCGATACTTGTGACTCAATAGTCGTGAGTCGATAGTCGTGAGTCGATAGTCGTCAGTCGATAGTCGTGAGTCTATAGTCGTGAGTCGATAGTCGTGAGTCGATAGTCGTGAGTCGATAGTCGTGAGTCGATAGTCGTGAGTCGATAGTCGTGAGTCGATAGTCGTGAGTCGATAGTCGTGAGTCGATAGTCGTGAGTCGATAGTCGTGAGTCGATAGTCGTGAATCGATAGTCGTGAGTCGATAGTCGTGAGTCGATAGTCGTGGGTCGATAGTCGTGAGTTGATAGTCGTGAGTCGATAGTCGTGAGTCGATAGTCGTGAGTCGATAAACGTGAGTCGATAGTCGTGAGTCGATAGTCGTGAGTCGATAGTCGTGAGTCGATAGTCGTGAGTCGATAGTCGTGAGTCGATAGTCGTGAGTCGATAGTCGTGAGTCGATAGTCGTGAGTCGATAGTCGTGAATCGATAGTCGTGAGTCGATAGTCGTGAGTCGATAGTCGTGAGTCGATAGTCGTGAGTCGATAGTCGTGAGTCGATAGTCGTGAGTCAAAAGTCGTGAGTCGATAGTCGTGAGTCGATAGTCGTGTGTCGATTGTCGTGAGTCGATAGTCGTGAGTCGATAGTCGTGAGTCGAAAGTCGTGAGTCGATAGTCGTGAGTCGATAGTCGTGAGTCGATAGTCGTGAGTCGATAGTCGTGAGTCGATAAACGTGAGTCGAATGTCGTGAGTCCATAGTCGTGAGTCGATAGTCGTGAGTCGATAGTCGTGAGTCGATAGTCGTGAGTCGATGAACGTGAGTCGATAGTCGTGAGTCGATAGTCGAGAGTCGATAGTCGTGAATTGATAGTCGTGAGTCGGTTGTCGAGTCGGTTGTCGGTTGTTGGTAGTCGGTTGTCGGAGTCGATAGTCGGAAATCGGAAGGCGGTTATCGGCTGTCGATAGTCGTGAGTCGGTAGTCGTGAGTCGGTAGTAGTAAGTCGGAAGTCTGTAGTCGGTCGTCGGTAGTCGATAGTCGTGAGTCGATAGTCGTGAGTCGATAGTCGTGAGTCGATAGTTGTGAGTCGATAGTCGGAAATCGGAAGGCGGTTATCGGCTGTCGATAGTCGTGAGTCGGTAGTCGTGAGTCGGTAGTCATGAGTCGGAATTCGAAAGTCGGTTCTCAGTTGTTGGTAGTCGGTTGTCGTAAGTCGGTTGTCGTGAGTCGGTTGTCGTGAGTCGATAGTCGTGAGTCGATAGTCGTGAGTCGATAGTCGTGAGTCGATAGTCGTGAGTCGATAGTCGTGAGTCGATAGTCGTGAGCCGATAAACGTGAGTCGATAGTCGTGAGTCGATAGTCGTGAGTCGATAGTCGTGAGTCGATAGTCGTGAGTCGATAGTCGTGAGTCGATTGTCGTGAGTCGATAGTCGTGAGTCGATAGTCGTGAGTCGATAGTCGTGAGTCGATAGTCGTGAGTCGATAAACGTGAGTCGATAGTCGTGAGTCGATAGTCGAGTCGATAGTCGAGTCGATAGTCGTGAGTCGATAGTCGTGAGTCGATAGTCGTGAGTCGATAGTCGTGAGTCGGAAGACGGAAGTCGGAAGTGGGAAGTCGGAAGCGGAAGTCGGAAGACGGATTCGAAAGACGGAAGTCGGAAGACGTAAGTCGGAAGACGGAAGACGGAAGTCGGAAGTCGGTTCTCGGTTGCTGGTAGTCGGTTGTCGTGAGTCGGTTGTCGTGAGTCGATAGTCATGAGTCGGAATTCGAAAGTCGGTTCTCAGTTGTTGGTAGTCTGTTGTCGTAAGTCGGTTGTCGTGAGTCAGTTGTCGTGAGTCGATAGTCGTGAGTCGATAGTCGTGAGTCGATAGTCGTGAGTCGATAAACGTGAGTCGATAGTCGTGAGTCGATAGTCGTGAGTCGTGAGTCGGAAGACGGAAGTCGGAAGTCGTGAGTCGAAAGTCGTGAATCGATAGTCGTGAGTCGATAGTCGTGAGTCGATAGTCGTGAGTCGATAAACGTGAGTCGATAGTCGTGAGTCGATAGTCGTGAGTCGATAGTCGTGAGTCGATAGTCGTGAGTCGATAGTCGTGAGTCGATAGTCGTGAGTCGATAGTCGTGAGTCGATAGTCGTGAGTCGGAAGACGGAAGTCGGAAGTGGGAAGTCGGAAGCGGAAGTCGGAAGACGGATTCGAAAGACGGAAGTCGGAAGACGTAAGTCGGAAGACGGAAGACGGAAGTCGGAAGTCGGTTCTCGGTTGCTGGTAGTCGGTTGTCGTGAGTCGGTTGTCGTGAGTCGATAGTCATGAGTCGGAATTCGAAAGTCGGTTCTCAGTTGTTGGTAGTCTGTTGTCGTAAGTCGGTTGTCGTGAGTCAGTTGTCGTGAGTCGATAGTCGTGAGTCGATAGTCGTGAGTCGATAGTCGTGAGTCGATAAACGTGAGTCGATAGTCGTGAGTCGATAGTCGTGAGTCGTGAGTCGGAAGACGGAAGTCGGAAGTCGTGAGTCGAAAGTCGTGAATCGATAGTCGTGAGTCGATAGTCGTGAGTCGATAGTCGTGAGTCGATAGTCGTGAGTCGATAAACGTGAGTCGATAGTCGTGAGTCGATAGTCGTGAGTCGATAGTCGTGAGTCGATAGTCGTGAGTCGATAGTCGTGAGTCGATAGTCGTGAGTCGATAGTCGTGAGTCGATAGTCGTGAGTCGATAGTCGTGAGTCGATAGTCGTGAGCCGATAAACGTGAGTCGATAGTCGTGAGTCGATAGTCGTGAGTCGATAGTCGTGAGTCGATAGTCGTGAGTCGATAGTCGTGAGTCGATAGTCGTGAGTCGATAGTCGTGAGTCGGAAGACGGAAGTCGGAAGTGGGAAGTCGGAAGCGGAAGTCGGAAGACGGATTCGAAAGACGGAAGTCGGAAGACGTAAGTCGGAAGTCGGAAGACGGAAGTCGGAAGTCGGTTCTCGGTTGCTGGTAGTCGGTTGTCGTGAGTCGGTTGTCGTGAGTCGGTTGTCGTGAGTCGATAGTCGTGAGTCGATAGTCGTGAGTCGATAGTCGTGAGTCGATAGTCGTGAGTCGATAGTCGTGAGTCGATAGTCGTGAGTCGATAGTCGTGAGTCGATAGTTGTGAGTCGATAGTCGTGAGTCGGAAGACGGAAGTCGGAAGTGGGAAGTCGGAAGCGGAAGTCGGAAGACGGATTCGAAAGACGGAAGTCGGAAGACGTAAGTCGGAAGACGGAAGACGGAAGTCGGAAGTCGGTTCTCGGTTGCTGGTAGTCGGTTGTCGTGAGTCGGTTGTCGTGAGTCGATAGTCATGAGTCGGAATTCGAAAGTCGGTTCTCAGTTGTTGGTAGTCTGTTGTCGTAAGTCGGTTGTCGTGAGTCAGTTGTCGTGAGTCGATAGTCGTGAGTCGATAGTCGTGAGTCGATAGTCGTGAGTCGATAAACGTGAGTCGATAGTCGTGAGTCGATAGTCGTGAGTCGTGAGTCGGAAGACGGAAGTCGGAAGTCGTGAGTCGAAAGTCGTGAATCGATAGTCGTGAGTCGATAGTCGTGAGTCGATAGTCGTGAGTCGATAAACGTGAGTCGATAGTCGTGAGTCGATAGTCGTGAGTCGATAGTCGTGAGTCGATAGTCGTGAGTCGATAGTCGTGAGTCGATAGTCGTGAGTCGATAGTCGTGAGTCGATAGTCGTGAGTCGATAGTCGTGAGTCGATAGTCGTGAGTCGATAGTCGTGAGTCGATAGTCGTGAGTCGATAGTCGTGAATCGATAGTCGGTAGTCGGAAGTCGGTTATCGGTTGTCGGTAGTCTTGAGTCGGTTGTCGTGAGTCGATAGTCGGAAATCGGAAAGCGGTTATCGGCTGTCGATAGTCGTGAGTCGATAGTCGTGAGTCGATAGTCGTGAGTCGATAGTCGTGAGTCGATAGTCGTGAGTCGATAGTCGTGAGTCGATAGTCGTGAGTCGTGAGTCGGAAGACGGAAGTCGGAAGTCGTGAGTCGAAAGTCGTGAATCGATAGTCGTGAGTCGATAGTCGTGAGTCGATAGTCGTGAGTCGATAGTCGTGAGTCGATAGTCGTGAGTCGATAGTCGTGAGTCTATAGTCGTGAGTCGATAGTCGTGAGTCGATAGTCGTGAGTCGATAGTCGTGAGTCGATAGTCGTGAGTCGATAGTCGTGAGTCGATAGTCGTGAGTCGATAGTCGTGAGTCGATAGTCGTGAGTCGATAGTCGTGAGTCGGAAGACGGAAGTCGGAAGTGGGAAGTCGGAAGACGGAAGTCGGAAGACGGAAGTCGGAAGTCGGAAGACGGAAGTCGGAAGACGGAAGTCGGTTCTCGGTTGCTGGTAGTCGGTTGTCGTGAGTCGGTTGTCGTGAGTCGGTTGTCGTGAGTCGATAGTCGTGAGTCGATAGTCGTGAGTCGATAGTCGTGAGTCGATAGTCGTGAGTCGATAGTCGTGAGTCGATAGTCGTGAGTCGATAGTCGTGAGTCGATAGTCGTGAGTCGATAGTCGTGAGTCGATAGTCGTGAGTCGATAGTCGTGAATCGATAGTCGGTAGTCGGAAGTCGGTTATCGTTTGTCGGTAGTCTTGAGTCGGTTGTCGTGAGTCGATAGTCGGAAATTGGAAGGCGGTTATCGGCTGTCGATAGTCGTGAGTCGGTAGTCGTGAGTCCGTAGTAGTAAGTCGTAAGTCGGTAGTCGGTAGTCGGTCGTCGGTAGTCGATAGTCGTGAGTCGATACTTGTGACTCAATAGTCGTGAGTCGATAGTCGTGAGTCGATAGTCGTCAGTCGATAGTCGTGAGTCTATAGTCGTGAGTCGATAGTCGTGAGTCGATAGTCGTGAGTCGATAGTCGTGAATCGATAGTCGTGAGTCGATAGTCGTGAGTCGATAGTCGTGAGTCGATAGTCGTGAGTCGATAGTCGTGAGTCGATAGTCGTGAGTCGATAGTCGTGAATCGATAGTCGGTAGTCGGTCGTCGGTAGTCGATAGTCGTGAGTCGATACTTGTGACTCAATAGTCGTGAGTCGGTTGTCGTGAGTCGATAGTCATGAGTCGGAATTCGAAAGTCGGTTCTCAGTTGTTGGTAGTCGGTTGTCGTATGTCGGTTGTCGTGAGTCGGTTGTCGTGAGTCGATAGTCGTGAGTCGATAGTCGTGAGTCGATAGTCGTGAGTCGATAGTCGTGAGTCGATAGTCGTGAGTCGAAAGTCGTGAGTCGATAGTCGTGAGTCGATAGTCGATAGTCGTGCGTCGATAAACGTGAGTCGATAGTCGTGAGTCGATAGCCGTGAGTCGCAAGACGGAAGTCGGAAGACGGAAGGCGGAAGACGGAAGTCGGAAGACGGAAGCCGGTTCTCGGTTGTCGTGAGTCGGTTGTCGTGAGTCGGTTGTCGTGAGTCGGCTGTCGTGAGTCGGTTGTCGTGAGTCGGTTGTCGGTTGTTGGTAGTCGGTAGTCGTGAATCGGTAGTCGGTAGTCTGTTATAGGTTGTCGGTAGTCGAGAGTCGGTTGGCGTGAGTCGATAGTCGGTAGTCGGAAGGCGGTTATCGGTTGTCGGTAGTCGTGAAGCAGTAGTCGTAAGTCGGTAGTAGTAAGTCGGAAGTCGGCAGTCAGTAGTCGATAGTCGTGAGTCGATAGTCGTGAGTCGATAGTCGTGAGTCGATAAACGTCAGTCGATAGTCGTGAGTCGATAGTCGTGAGTCGATAGTCGTGAATCGATAGTCGGTAGTCGGTTATCGGTTGTCGGTAGTCGTGAGTCGGTTGTCGTGAGTCGATAGTCGGAAGGCGGTTGTGGTGAGTCGATAGTCGGAAGTCGGAAGGCGGTTATCGGCTGTCGATAGTCGTGAGTCGGTAGTCGTGAGTCGGTAGTAGTAAGTCGTAAGTCTGTAGTCGGTCGTCGGTAGTCGATAGTCGTGAGTCGATAGTCGTGACTCAATAGTCGTGAGTCGATAGTCGTGAGTCGATAGTCGTGAGTCGATAGTCGAGAGTCCATAGTCGTGAATTGATAGTCGTGAGTCGGTTGTCGTGAGTCGGTTGTCGTGAGTCGGTTGTCGTGAGTCGGTTGTCGTGAGTCGTTTGTCGGTTGTTGGTAGTCGGTAGTCGTGAATCGATAGTCGGTAGTCGGTTATCGGTTGTCGGTTGTCGTGAGTCGGTTGTCGTGAGTCGATAGTCGGAAGTCGGAATGCGGTTATCGTGAGTCGATAGTCGGAAGTCGGAAGGCGGTTATCGGCTGTCGATAGTCGTGAGTCGGTAGTCGTGAGTCGGTAGTAGTAAGTCGTAAGTCGGTAGTCGGTCGTCGGTAGTCGATAGTCGTGAGTCGATAGTCGTGTCTCAATAGTCGAGAGTCGATAGTCGTGAGTCGATAGTCGTGAGTCGATAGTCGTGAGTCGATAGTCGTGAGTCGGAAGACGGAAGTCGGAAGTGGGAAGTCGGATGACGGAAGTCGGTTCTCGGTTGCTGGTAGTCGGTTGTCGTGAGTCGATAGTCGTGAGCCGATAGTCGTGAGTCGATAGTCGTGAGTCGATAGTCGTGAGTCGATAGTCGTGAGTCGATAGTCGTGAGTCGATAGTCGTGAGTCGATAGTCGTCAGTCGATAGTCGTGAGTCGATAGTCGTGAGTCGATAGTCGTGAGTCGATAGTCGTAAGTCGATAGTCGTGAGTCGATAGTCGTGAGTCGATAGTCGTGAGTCGATAGTCGTGAGTCGATAGTCGTGAGTCGATAGTCGTGAGTCGATAGTCGTGAGTCGATAGTCGTGAGTCGATAGTCGGAAATCGGAAGGCGGTTATCGGCTGTCGATAGTCGTGAGTCGGCAGTCGTGAGTCGGTAGTAGTAAGTCGGAAGTCTGTAGTCGGTCGTCGGTAGTCGATAGTCGTGAGTCGATAGTCGTGAGTCGGAAGACGGAAGTCGGAAGTGGGAAGTCGGAAGCGGAAGTCGGAAGACGGATTCGAAAGACGGAAGTCGGAAGACGTAAGTCGGAAGACGGAAGACGGAAGTCGGAAGTCGGTTCTCGGTTGCTGGTAGTCGGTTGTCGTGAGTCGGTTGTCGTGAGTCGATAGTCATGAGTCGGAATTCGAAAGTCGGTTCTCAGTTGTTGGTAGTCTGTTGTCGTAAGTCGGTTGTCGTGAGTCAGTTGTCGTGAGTCGATAGTCGTGAGTCGATAGTCGTGAGTCGATAGTCGTGAGTCGATAGTCGTGAGTCGATAGTCGTGAGTCGATAGTCGTGAGTCGATAAACGTGATTCGATAGTCGTGAGTCGATAGTCGTGAGTCGTGAGTCGGAAGACGGAAGTCGGAAGTCGTGAGTCGAAAGTCGTGAATCGATAGTCGTGAGTCGATAGTCGTGAGTCGATAGTCGTGAGTCGATAGTCGTGAGTCGATAGTCGTGAGTCGATAGTCCTGAGTCGACAGTCGTGAGTCGGGAGTCGTGAGTCGATAGTCGAGAGTCGATAGTCGTGAGTCGATAGTCATGAGTCGATAGTCGTGAGTCGATAATCGTGGGTCGATAGTCGTGAGTTGATAGTCGTGAGTCGATAGTCGTGAGTCGATAGTCGTGAGTCGATAAACGTGAGTCGATAGTCGTGAGTCGATAGTCGTGAGTCGATAGTCGTGAGTCGATAGTTGTGAGTCGATAGTCGTGAGTCGATAGTCGTGAGTCGATAGTCGTGAGTCGATAGTCGTGAATCGATAGTCGTGAGTCGATAGTCGTGAGTCGATAGTCGTGAGTCGATAGTCGTGAGTCGATAGTCGTGAGTCGATAGTCGTGAGTCAAAAGTCGTGAGTCGATAGTCGTGAGTCGATAGTCGTGTGTCGATTGTCGTGAGTCGATAGTAGTGAGTCGATAGTCGTGAGTCGATAGTCGTGAGTCGAAAGTCGTGAGTCGATAGTCGTGAGTCGAAAGTCGTGAGTCGATAGTCGTGAGTCGATAGTCGTGAGTCGATAGTCGTTAGTCGATAAACGTGAGTCGAATGTCGTGAGTCGATAGTCGTCAGTCGATAGTCGTGAGTCGATAGTCGTGAGTCGATAGTCGTGAGTCGATGAACGTGAGTCGATAGTCGTGAGTCGATAGTCGAGAGTCGATAGTCGTGAATTGATAGTCGTGAGTCGATAGTCGTGAGTCGATAGTCGTGAGTCGATAGTCGTGAGTCGATAGTCGTGAGTCGATAGTCGTGAGTCGATAGTCGTGAGTCGATAGTCGTGAGTCGATAGTCGTGAGTCGATAGTCGTGAGTCGATAGTCGTGAGTCGATAGTCGTGAGTCGGTAGTCGGAAGTCGGTTATCGGTTGTCGGTAGTCTTGAGTCGGTTGTCGTGAGTCGATAGTCGGAAATCGGAAGGCGGTTATCGGCTGTCGATAGTCGTGAGTCGGTAGTCGTGAGTCGGTAGTAGTAAGTCGGAATTCTGTAGTCGGTCGTCGGTAGTCGATAGTCGTGAGTCGATAGTCGTGAGTCGGAAGACGGAAGTCGGAAGTGGGAAGTCGGAAGCGGAAGTCGGAAGACGGATTCGAAAGACGGAAGTCGGAAGACGTAAGTCGGAAGACGGAAGACGGAAGTCGGTTCTCGGTTGCTGGTAGTCGGTTGTCGTGAGTCGGTTGTCGTGAGTCGGTTGTCGTGAGTCGATAGTCGTGAGTCGATAGTCGTGAGTCGATAGTCGTGAGTCGATAGTCGTGAGTCGATAGTCGTGAGTCGATAGTCGTCAGTCGATAGTCGTGAGTCTATAGTCGTGAGTCGATAGTCGTCAGTCGATAGTCGTGAGTCGATAGTCGTGAGTCGATAGTCGTGAGTCGATAGTCGTGAGTCGATAGTCGTGAGTCGATAGTCGTGAGTCGATAGTCGTGAGTCGATAGTCGTCAGTCGATAGTCGTGAGTCGATAGTCGTGAGTCGATAGTCGTGAGTCGATAGTCGTGAGTCGATAGTCGTGAGTCGATAGTCGTGAGTCGATAGTCGTCAGTCGATAGTCGTGAGTCGATAGTCGTGAGTCGATAGTCGTGAGTCGATAGTCGTGAGTCGATAGTCGTGAGTCGATAGTCGTGAGTCGATAGTCGTGAGTCGATAGTCGTGAGTCGATAGTCGTGAGTCGGAAGACGGAAGTCGGAAGTGGGAAGTCGGAAGACGGAAGTCGGAAGACGGAAGACGGAAGTCGGAAGACGGAAGTCGGAAGACGGAAGTCGGAAGACGGAAGTCGGAAGACGGAAGTCGGTTCTCGGTTGCTGGTAGTCGGTTGTCGTGAGTCGGTTGTCGTGAGTCGATAGTCATGAGTCGGAATTCGAAAGTCGGTTCTCAGTTGTTGGTAGTCGGTTGTCGTATGTCGGTTGTCGTGAGTCGGTTGTCGTGAGTCGATAGTCGTGAGTCGATAGTCGTGAGTCGATAGTCGTGAGTCGATAGTCGTGAGTCGATAGTCGTGAGTCGATAGTCGTCAGTCGATAGTCGTGAGTCTATAGTCGTGAGTCGATAGTCGTGAGTCGATAGTCGTGAGTCGATAGTCGTGAGTCGATAGTCGTGAGTCGATAGTCGTGAGTCGATAGTCGTGAGTCGATAGTCGTGAGTCGATAGTCGTGAGTCGATAGTCGTGAGTCGGAAGACGGAAGTCGGAAGTGGGAAGTCGGAAGACGGAAGTCGGAAGACGGAAGACGGAAGTCGGAAGACGGAAGTCGGAAGACGGAAGTCGGAAGACGGAAGTCGGTTCTCGGTTGCTGGTAGTCGGTTGTCGTGAGTCGGTTGTCGTGAGTCGATAGTCATGAGTCGGAATTCGAAAGTCGGTTCTCAGTTGTTGGTAGTCGGTTGTCGTATGTCGGTTGTCGTGAGTCGGTTGTCGTGAGTCGATAGTCGTGAGTCGATAGTCGTGAGTCGATAGTCGTGAGTCGATAGTCGTGAGTCGATAGTCGTGAGTCGAAAGTCGTGAGTCGATAGTCGTGAGTCGATAGTCGATAGTCGTGCGTCGATAAACGTGAGTCGATAGTCGTGAGTCGATAGCCGTGAGTCGCAAGACGGAAGTCGGAAGACGGAAGGCGGAAGACGGAAGTCGGAAGACGGAAGCCGGTTCTCGGTTGTCGTGAGTCGGTTGTCGTGAGTCGGTTGTCGGAGTCGGCTGTCGAGTCGGTTGTCGTGAGTCGGTTGTCGGTTGTTGGTAGTCGGTAGTCGTGAATCGGTAGTCTGTTATGGGTTGTTGGTAGTCGAGAGTCGGTTGGCGTGAGTCGATAGTCGGTAGTCGGAAGGCGGTTATCGGTTGTCGGTAGTCGAAACAGTAGTCGTAAGTCGGTAGTAGTAAGTCGGAAGTCGGCAGTCAGTAGTCGATAGTCGTGAGTCGATAGTCTGAGTCGATAAACGTCAGTCGATAGTCGTGAGTCGATAGTCGTGAGTCGATAGTCGTGAATCGATAGTCGGTAGTCGGTTATCGGTTGTCGGTAGTCGAGTCGGTTGTCGTGAGTCGATAGTCGGAAGGCGGTTGTGGTGAGTCGATAGTCGGAAGTCGGAAGGCGGTTATCGGCTGTCGATAGTCGTGAGTCGGTAGTCGAGTCGGTAGTAGTAAGTCGTAAGTCGGTAGTCGGTCGTCGGTAGTCGATAGTCGTGAGTCGATAGTCGTGACTCAATAGTCGTGAGTCGATAGTCGTGAGTCGATAGTCGTGAGTCGATAGTCGAGAGTCCATAGTCGTGAATTGATAGTCGTGAGTCGGTTGTCGTGAGTCGGTTGTCGTGAGTCGTTTGTCGGTTGTTGGTAGTCGGTAGTCGTGAATCGATAGTCGGTAGTCGGTTATCGGTTGTCGGTTGTCGTGAGTCGGTTGTCGTGAGTCGATAGTCGGAAGTCGGAATGCGGTTATCGTGAGTCGATAGTCGGAAGTCGGAAGGCGGTTATCGGCTGTCGATAGTCGTGAGTCGGTAGTCGTGAGCCGGTAGTAGTAAGTCGGAGGTCTGTAGTCGGTCGTCGGTAGTCGATAGTCGTGAGTCGATAGTCGTGAGTCGGAAGACGGAAGTCGGAAGTGGGAAGTCGGATGCGGAAGTCGGAAGACGGATTCGAAAGACGGAAGTCGGAAGACGTAAGTCGGAAGACGGAAGTCGGAAGTCGGTTCTCGGTTGCTGGTAGTCGGTTGTCGTGAGTCGGTTGTCGTGAGTCGATAGTCATGAGTCGGAATTCGAAAGTCGGTTCTCAGTTGTTGGTAGTCGGTTGTCGTAAGTCGGTTGTCGTGAGTCGGTTGTCGTGAGTCGATAGTCGTGAGTCGATAGTCGTGAGTCGATAGTCGTGAGTCGATAGTCGTGAGTCGATAGTCGTGAGTCGATAGTCGTGAGTCGATAGTCGTGAGTCGATAGTCGTGAGTCGATAAACGTGATTCGATAGTCGTGAGTCGATTGTCGTGAGTCGATAGTCGTGAGTCGATAGTCGTGAGTCGATAGTCGTGGGTCGATAGTCGTGAGTCGATAGTCGTGAGTCGATAGTCGTGAGTCGATAGTCGTGAGTCGGAAGACGGAAGTCGATAGTCGTGAGTCGATAGTCGTGAGTCGATAGTCGTGAGTCGATAGTCGTGAGTCGATAGTCGTGAGTCGATAGTCGTGAGTCGATAGTCGTGAGTCGATAGTCGTGAGTCGATAGTCGTGAATCGATAGTCGTGAGTCGATAGTCGTGAGTCGATAGTCGTGAGTCGATAGTCGTGAGTCGATAGTCGTGAGTCGATAGTCGTGAGTCGATAGTCGTGAGTCGATAAACGTGATTCGATAGTCGTGAGTCGATTGTCGTGAGTCGATAGTCGTGAGTCGATAGTCGTGAGTCGATAGTCGTGGGTCGATAGTCGTGAGTCGATAGTCGTGAGTCGATAGTCGTGAGTCGATAGTCGTGAGTCGGAAGACGGAAGTCGATAGTCGTGAGTCGATAGTCGTGAGTCGATAGTCGTGAGTCGATAGTCGTGAGTCGATAGTCGTGAATCGATAGTCGTGAGTCGATAGTCGTGAGTCGATAGTCGTGAGTCGATAGTCGTGAGTCGATAGTCGTGAGTCGATAGTCCTGAGTCGATAGTCGTGAGTCGATAGTCGTGAGTCGATAGTCGTGAGTCGATAGTCGTGGGTCGATAGTCGTGAGTCGATAGTCGTGAGTCGATAGTCGTGAGTCGATAGTCGTGAGTCGATAGTCGTGAGTCGATAGTCCTGAGTCGATAGTCGTGAGTCGATATCGTGAGTCGATAGTCGTGAGTCGATAGTCATGAGTCGAAAGTCGTGAGTCGATAGTCGTGAGTCGATAGTCGTGAGTCTATAGTCGTGAATCGATAGTCGTGAGTCGATAGTCGTGAGTCGATAAACGTGATTCGATAGTCGTGATTCGATAGTCGTGAGTCGATAGTCGTGAGTCGATAGTCGTGAGTCGATAGTCGTGAGTCGATAGTCGTGAGTCGATAGTCGTGAGTCGATAGTCGTGAGTCGATAGTCGTGAGTCGATAGTCGTGAGTCGATAGTCGTGAATCGATAGTCGTGAGTCGATAGTCGTGAGTCGATAGTCGTGAGTCGATAGTCGTGAGTCGATAGTCGTGAGTCGATAGTCGTGAGTCGATAGTCGTGAGTCGATAGTCGTGAGTCGATAGTCTTGAGTCGATAGTCGTGAGTCGATAGTCGCGAGTCGATAGTCGTGAGTCGATAGTCGTGAGTCGATAGTCGTGAGTCGATAAACGTGAGTCGATAGTCGTGAGTCGATAGTCGTGAGTCGATAGTCGTGAGTCGGAAGACGGAAGTCGGAAGTCGGAAGCGGAAGACGGAAATCGGAAGACGGAAGTCGGAAGACGGAAGTCGGAAGACGGTAGTCGGAAGACGGAAGTCGGTTCTCGGTTGCTGGTAGTCGGTTGTCGTGAGTCGGTTGTCGTGAGTCGATAGACATGAGTCGGAATTCGAAAGTCGGTTCTCAGTTGTTGGTAGTCGGTTGTCGTAAGTCGGTTGTCGTCAGTCGGTTGTCGTGCGTCGATAGTCGTGAGTCGATAGTCGTGAGTCGATAGTCGTGAGTCGAAAGTCGTGAGTCGATAGTCGTGAGTCGAAAGTCGTGAGTCGATAGTCGTGAGTCGATAGTCGTGAGTCGATAGTCGTGAGTCGATAGTCGTGAGTCGATAGTCGTGAGTCGATAGTCGTGAGTCGATAGTCGTGAGTCGATAGTCGTGAGTCGATAGTCGTGAGTCGATAGTCGTGAGTCGATAGTCGTGAGTCGATAGTCGTGAGTCGATAGTCGTGAGTCGATAGTCGTGGGTCGATAGTCGTGAGTCGATAGTCGTGAGTCGATAGTCGTGAGACGATAGTCGTGAGTCGATAGTCGTGAGTCGATAGTCGTGGGTCGATAGTCGTGAGTTGAAAGTCGTGAGTCGATAGTCGTGAGTCGATAGTCGTGAGTCGATAGTCGTGAATCGATAGTCGTGAGTCGATAGTCGTGAGTCGATAGTCGTGAGTCGATAGTCGTGAGTCGATAGTCGTGAGTCGATAGTCGTGAGTCGATAGTCGTGAGTCAAAAGTCGTGAGTCGATAGTCGTGAGTCGATAGTCGTGTGTCGATTGTCGTGAGTCGATAGTCGCGAGTCGATAGTCGTGAGTCGATAGTCGTGAGTCGATAGTCGTGAGTCGATAGTCGTGAGTCGATAGTCGTGAGTCGATAGTCGTGAGTCGATAGTCGTGAGTCGATAAACGTGAGTCGATAGTCGTGAGTCGATTGTCGTGAGTCAATAGTCGTGAGTCGATAGTCGTGAGTCGATAGTCGTGAGTCGATAGTCGCGAGTCGATAGTCGTGAGTCTATAGTCGTGAGTCGATAGTCGTGAGTCGATAGTCGTGAGTCGATAGTCGTGAGTCGATAGTCGTGAATCGATAGTCGGTAGTCGGAAGTCGGTTATCGGTTGTCGGTAGTCGTGAGTCGGTTGTCGTGAGTCAATAGTCGGAAATCGGAAGGCGGTTATCGGCTGTCGATAGTCGTGAGTCGGTAGTCGTGAGTCCGTAGTAGTAAGTCGTAAGTCGGTAGTCGGTAGTCGGTCGTCGGTAGTCGATAGTCGTGAGTCGATACTTGTGACTCAATAGTCGTGAGTCGATAGTCGTGAGTCGATAGTCGTCAGTCGATAGTCGTGAGTCTATAGTCGTGAGTCGATAGTCGTGAGTCGATAGTCGTGAGTCGATAGTCGTGAGTCGATAGTCGTGAGTCGATAGTCGTGAGGTGATAGTCGTGAGTCGGAAGACGGAAGTCGGAAGTCGGAAGTCGGAAGACGGAAGTCGGAAGACGGAAGTCGGAAGACGGAAGTCGGAAGACGGAAGTCGGTTCTCGGTTGCTGGTAGTCGGTTGTCGTGAGTCGGTTGTCGTGAGTCGATAGTCATGAGTCGGAATTCGAAAGTCGGTTCTCAGTTGTTGGTAGTCGGTGGTCGTAAGTCGGTTGTCGTGAGTCGGTTGTCGTGAGTCGATAGTCGTGAGTCGATAGTCGTGAGTCGATAGTCGTGAGTCGATAGTCGTGAGTCGATAGTCGTGAGTCGAAAGTCGTGAGTCGATAGTCGTGAGTCGAAAGTCGTGAGTCGATAGTCGTGAGTCGGTTGTCGTGAGTCGATAGTCGGAAGGCGGTTATCGGTTGTCGGTAGTCGTGAAACAGTAGTCGTAAGTCGGTAGTAGTAAGTCGGAAGTCGGCAGTCAGTAGTCGATAGTCGTGAGTCGATAGTCGTGAGTCGATAAGCATCAGTCGATAGCCGTGAGTCGATAGTCGTGAGTCGATAGTCGTGAGTCGATAGTCGTGAGTCGATAGTCGTGAGTCGATAGTCGTGAGTCGATAGTCGTGAGTCGAAAGTCGTGAGGCGATAGTCGTGAGTCGATAGTCGTGATTCGATAGTCGTGAGTCGGTTGTCGTGAGTCGGTTGTCGTGAGTCGATAGTCGTGAGTCGATAGTCGTGAGTCGATAGCCGTGAGTCGATAGTCGTGAGTCGATAGTCGTGAGTCGATAGTCGTGAGTCGATAGTCGTGAGTCGATAGTCGTGAGTGGATAGTCGTAAGTCGATAGTCGTGAGTCGATAGTCGTGAGTCGATAGTCGTGAGTCGATAGTCGTGAGTCGATAGTCGTGAGTCGATAGTCGTGAGTCGATAGTCGTGAGTCGATAGTCGTGAGTCAAAAGTCGTGAGTCGATAGTCGTGAGTCGATAGTCGTGTGTCGATTGTCGTGAGTCGATAGTCGTGAGTCGATAGTCGTGAGTCGATAGTCGTGAGTCGAAAGTCGTGAGTCGATAGTCGTGAGTCGATAGTCGTGAGTCGATAGTCGTGAGTCGATAGTCGTGAGTCGATAGTCGTGAGTCGATAGTCGGAAATCGGAAGGCGGTTATCGGCTGTCGATAGTCGTGAGTCGGTAGTCGTGAGTCGGTAGTAGTAAGTCGGAAGTCTGTAGTCGGTCGTCGGTAGTCGATAGTCGTGAGTCGATAGTCGTGAGTCGGAAGACGGAAGTCGGAAGTGGGAAGTCGGAAGCGGAAGTCGGAAGACGGAAGACGGAAGGCGGAAGGCGGAAGGCTGAAGACGGAAGACGGAAGACGGAAGACGGAAGTCGGAAGACGGAAGCCGGTTCTCGGTTGTCGTGAGTCGGTTGTCGTGAGTCGGTTGTCGTGAAACAGTAGTCGTAAGTCGGTAGTAGTAAGCCGGAAGTCGGCAGTCAGTAGTCGATAGTCGTGAGACGATAGTCGTGAATCGATAGTCGGTAGTCGGTTATCGGTTGTCGGTAGTCGTGAGTCGGTTGTCGTGAGTCGATAGTCGGAAGGCGGTTGTGGTGAGTCGATAGTCGGAAGGCGGTTGTGGTGAGTCGATAGTCGGAAGTCGGAAGGCGGTTATCGGCTGTCGATAGTCGTGAGTCGGTAGTCGTGAGTCGGTAGTAGTAAGTCGTAAGTCGGTAGTCGGTCGTCGGTAGTCGATAGTCGTGAGTCGATAGTCGTGACTCAATAGTCGTGAGTCGATAGTCGTGAGTCGATAGTCGTGAGTCGATAGTCGAGAGTCCGTTGTCGTGAATTGATAGTCGTGAGTCGGTTGTCGTGAGTCGGTAGTCGTGAGTCGGTTGTCGTGAGTCAGTTGTCGTGAGTCGGTTGTCGGTTGTTGGTAGTCGGTAGTCGTGAATCGATAGTCGGTTATCGGTTGTCGGTAGTGGTGAGTCGGTTGTCGTGAGTCGATAGTCGGAAGTCGGAAGGCGGTTATCGTGAGTCGATAGTCGGAAGTCGGAAGGCGGTTATCGGCTGTCGATAGTCGTGAGTCGGTAGTCGTGAGTCGGTAGTAGTAAGTCGATAGTCGTGTCTCAATAGTCGAGAGTCGATAGTCGTGAGTCGATAGTCGTGTCTCAATAGTCGTGAGTCGATAGTCGTGAGTCGATAGTCGTGAGTCGGAAGACGGAAGTCGGAAGTGGGAAGTCGGAAGACGGAAGTCGGAAGACGGAAGTCGGTTCTCGGTTGCTGGTAGTCGGTTGTCGTGAGTCGGTTGTCGTGAGTCGGTTGTCGTGAGTCGATAGTCGTGAGTCGATAGTCGTGAGTCGATAGTCGTGAGTCGATAGTCGTGAGTCGAAAGTCGTGAGTCGATAGTCGTGAGTCGATAGTCGTGAGTCGATAGTCGTGAGTGGATAGTCGTAAGTCGATAGTCGTGAGTCGATAGTCGTGAGTCGATAGTCGTAAGTCGATAGTCGTGAGTCGTGAGTCGATAGTCGTGAGTCGATAGTCGTGAGTTGATAGTCGTGAGTCGATAGTCGGAAATCGGAAGGCGGTTATCGGCTGTCGATAGTCGTGAGTCGGTAGTCGTGAGTCGGTAGTAGTAAGTCGGAAGTCTGTAGTCGGTCGTCGGTAGTCGATAGTCGTGAGTCGATAGTCGTGAGTCGGAAGACGGAAGTCGGAAGTGGGAAGTCGGAAGCGGAAGTCGGAAGACGGATTCGAAAGACGGAAGTCGGAAGACGTAAATCGGAAGACGGAAGACGGAAGTCGGTTCTCGATTGCTGGTAGTCGGTTGTCGTGAGTCGGTTGTCGTGAGTCGATAGTCATGAGTCGGAATTCGAAAGTCGGTTCTCAGTTGTTGGTAGTCGGTTGTCGTAAGTCGGTTGTCGTGAGTCGGTTGTCGTGCGTCGATAGTCGTGAGTCGATAGTCGTGAGTCGATAGTCGTGAGTCGATAGTCGTGAGTCGATAGTCGTGAGTCGATAGTCGTGAGTCGATAGTCGTGAGTCGGAAGAAGGAAGTCGGAAGCGGAAGACGGAAGTCGGAAGACGGAAGTCGGAAGACGGAAGTCGGAAGACGGAAGTCGGTTCTCGGTTGCTGGTAGTCGGTTGTCGTGAGTCGGTTGTCGTGAGTCGATAGTCATGAGTCGGAATTCGAAAGTCGGTTCTCAGTTGTTGGTAGTCGGTTGTCGTAAGTCGGTTGTCGTGAGTCGGTTGTCGTGCGTCGATAGTCGTGAGTCGATAGTCGTGAGTCGATAGTCGTGAGTCGATAGTCGTGAGTCGATAGTCGTGAGTCGATAGTCGTGAGTCGATAGTCGTGAGTCGGAAGAAGGAAGTCGGAAGCGGAAGACGGAAGTCGGAAGACGGAAGTCGGAAGACGGAAGTCGGAAGACGGAAGTCGGTTCTCGGTTGCTGGTAGTCGGTTGTCGTGAGTCGATAGTCGTGCGTCGATAGTCGTGAGTCGATAGTCGTGAGTCGATAGTCGTGAGTCGATAGTCGTGAGTCGATAGTCGTGAGTCGATAGTCGTGAGTCGATAGTCGTGAGTCGATAGTCGTGAGTCGATAGTCGTGAGTCGATAGTCGTGAGTCGATAGTCGTGAGTCGATTGTCGTGAGTCGATAGTCGTGAGTCGATAGTCGTGAGTCGATAGTCGTGAGTCGATAGTCGTGAGTCGATAGTCGTGAGTCGATAGTCGTGAGTCGATAGTCGTGAGTCGATAGTCGTGGGTCGATAGTCGTGAGTCGATAGTCGTGAGTCGATAGTCGTGAGTCGATAGTCGTGAGTCGATAGTCGTGAGTCGATAGTCGTGAGTCGATAGTCGTGACTCGATAGTCGTGAGTCGATAGTCGTGAGTCGATAGTCGTGAGTCGATAGTCGTGAGTCGATAGTCCTGAGTCGATAGTCGTGAGTCGATAGTCGTGAGTCGATAGTCGTGAGTCGATAGTCGTGAGTCGATAGTCGTGAGTCGATAGTCGTGAGTCGATAGTCGTGAGTCGATAGTCGTGAGTCGATAGTCGTGAGTCGATAGTCGTGAGTCGATAGTCGTGAGTCGATAGTCGTGGGTCGATAGTCGTGAGTCGATAGTCGTGAGTCGATAGTCGTGAGTCGATAGTCGTGAGTCGATAGTCGTGAGTCGATAGTCGTGAGTCGATAGTCGTGAGTCGATAGTCGTGAGTCGATTGTCGTGAGTCGATAGTATTGAGTCGATAGTCGTGAGTCGATAGTCGTGAGTCGATAGTCGTGAGTCGATAGTCGTGAGTCGATAGTCGTGAGTCAAAAGTCGTGAGTCGATAGTCGTGAGTCGATAGTCGTGTGTCGATTGTCGTGAGTCGATAGTCGTGAGTCGATAGTCGTGAGTCGATAGTCGTGAGTCGATAGTCGTGAGTCGATAGTCGTGAGTCGAAAGTCGTGAGTCGATAGTCGTGAGTCGGTAGTCGTGAGTCGATAGTCGTGAGTCGATAGTCGTGAGTCGATAAACGTGAGTCGAAAGTCGTGAGTCGATAGTCGTGAGTCGATAGTCGTGAGTCGATAGTCGTGAGTCGATAGTCGTGAGTCGATAAACGTGAGTCGATAGTCGTGAGTCGATAGTCGAGAGTCGATAGTCGTGAATTGATAGTCGTGAGTCGGTTGTCGTGAGTCGGTTGTCGGTTGTTGGTAGTCGGGAGTCGTGAATCGATAGTCGGTAGTCGGAAGTCGGTTATCGGTTGTCGCTAGTCGTGAGTCGGTTGTCGTGAGTCGATAGTCGGAAATCGGAAGGCGGTTATCGGCTGTCGATAGTCGTGAGTCGGTAGTAGTGAGTCGGTAGTAGTAAGTCGGAAGTCTGTAGTCGGTCGTCGGTAGTCGATAGTCGTGAGTCGATAGTCGTGAGTCGGAAGACGGAAGACGGAAGTCGGTTCTCGGTTGCTGGTAGTCGGTTGTCGTGAGTCGGTTGTCGTGAGTCGATAGTCATGAGTCGGAATTCGAAAGTCGGTTCTCAGTTGTTGGTAGTCGGTTGTCGTGAGTCGATAGTCGTGAGTCGATAGTCATGAGTCGATAGTCGTGAGTCGATAAACGTGAGTCGATAGTCGTGAGTCGATAGTCGTGAGTCGATATTCGTGAGTCGATAGTCGTGAGTCGATAGTCGTGAGTCGATAGTCGTGAGTCGATAGTCGTGAGTCGATAGTCGTGAGTCGATAGTCGTGAGTCGATAGTCGTGAGTCGATAGTCGTGAGTCGATAGTCGTGAGTCGATAGTCGTGAGTCGATAGTCGTGAGTCGATAGTCGTGAGTCGATAGTCGTGAGTCGATAGTCGTGAGTCGATAGTCGTGAGTCGATAGTCGTGAGTCGATAGTCGTGAGTCGATAGTCGTGAATCGATAGTCGGTAGTCGGAAGTCGGTTATCGGTTGTCGGTAGTCTTGAGTCGGTTGTCGTGAGTCGATAGTCGGAAATCGGAAGGCGGTTATCGGCTGTCGATAGTCGTGAGTCGGTAGTCGTGAGTCCGTAGTACTAAGTCGTAAGTCGGTAGTCGGTAGTCGGCAGTCAGTATTCGATAGTCGTGAGTCGATAGTCGTGAGTCGATAAACGTGAGTCGATAGTCGTGAGTCGATAGTCGTGAGTCGATAGTCGAGAGTCGATAGTCGTGAGTCGATAGTCGCGAGTCGATAGTCGTGAGTCGATAGTCGTGAGTCGATAGTCGTGAGTCGATAGTCGTGAGTCGAAAGTCGTGAGGCGATAGTCGTGAGTCGATAGTCGTGAGTCGATAGTCGTGAGTCGGTTGTCGTGAGTCGGTTGTCGTGAGTCGATAGTCGTGAGTCGATAGTCGTGAGTCGATAGTCGATAGTCGTGCGTCGATAAACGTGAGTCGATAGTCGTGAGTCGATAGCCGTGAGTCGCAAGACGGAAGTCGGAAGACGAAAGGCGGAAGACGGAAGACGGAAGTCGGAAGACGGAAACCGGTTCTCGGTTGTCGTGAGTCGATAGTCATGAGTCGGAATTCGAAAGTCGGTTCTCAGTTGTTGGTAGTCGGTTGTCGTAAGTCGGTTGTCGTGAGTCGGTTGTCGTGAGTCGATAGTCGTGAGTCGATAGTCGTGAGTCGATAGTCGTGAGTCGATAGTCGTGAGTCGATAGTCGTGAGTCGATAGTCGTGAGTCGATAGTCGTGAGTCGATAGTCGTGAGTCGATAGTCGTGAGTCGATAGTCGTGAGTCGGAAGACGGAAGTCGGAAGCGGAAGACGGAAGTCGGAAGACGGAAGTCGGAAGACGGAAGTCGGAAGACGGAAGTCGGAAGACGGAAGTCGGTTCTCGGTTGCTGGTAGTCGGTTGTCGTGAGTCGGTTGTCGTGAGTCGATAGTCATGAGTCGGAATTCGAAAGTCGGTTCTCAGTTGTTGGTAGTCGGTTGTCGTAAGTCGGTTGTCGTGAGTCGGTTGTCGTGAGTCGATAGTCGTGAGTCGATAGTCGTGAGTCGATAGTCGTGAGTCGATAGTCGTGAGTCGATAGTCGTGAGTCGATAGTCGTGAGTCGATAGTCGTGAGTCGAAAGTCGTGAGTCGATAGTCGTGACTCGATAGTCGTGAGTCGATAGTCGTGAGTCGATAGTCGTGAGTCGATAGTCGTGAGTCGATAGTCGTGAGTCGATAGTCCTGAGTCGATAGTCGTGAGTCGATAGTCGTGAGTCGATAGTCGTGAGTCGATAGTCGTGGGTCGATAGTCGTGAGTCGATAGTCGTGAGTCGATAGTCGTGAGTCGATAGTCGTGAGTCGATAGTCGTGAGTCGATAGTCGTGAGTCGATAGTCGTGAGTCGATAGTCGTGAGTCGATAGTCGTGAGTCGATAGTCGTGAGTCGATAGTCGTGAGTCGATAGTCGTGAGTCGAAAGTCGTGAGTCGATAGTCGTGACTCGATAGTCGTGAGTCGATAGTCGTGAGTCGATAGTCGTGAGTCGATAGTCGTGAGTCGATAGTCGTGAGTCGATAGTCGTGAGTCGATAGTCGTGAGTCGATAGTCGTGAGTCGATAGTGTTGAGTCGATAATCGTGGGTCGATAGTCGTGAGTCGATAGTCGTGAGTCGATAGTCGTGAGTCGATAGTCGTGAGTCGATAGTCGTGAGTCGATAGTCGTGAGTCGATAGTCGTGAGTCGATAGTCGTGAGTCGATAGTCGTGAGTCGATAGTCGTGAGTCGATAGTCGTGAGTCGATAGTCGTGAGTCGGTAGTCGTGAGTCGATAGTCGTGAGTCGATAGTCGTGAGTCGATAAACGTGAGTCGAAAGTCGTGAGTCGATAGTCGTGAGTCGATAGTCGTGAGTCGATAGTCGTGAGTCGATAGTCGTGAGTCGATAAACGTGAGTCGATAGTCGTGAGTCGATAGTCGAGAGTCGATAGTCGTGAATTGATAGTCGTGAGTCGGTTGTCGTGAGTCGGTTGTCGGTTGTTGGTAGTCGGGAGTCGTGAATCGATAGTCGGTAGTCGGAAGTCGGTTATCGGTTGTCGCTAGTCGTGAGTCGGTTGTCGTGAGTCGATAGTCGGAAATCGGAAGGTGGTTATCGGCTGTCGATAGTCGTGAGTCGGTAGTCGTGAGTCGGTAGTAGTAAGTCGGAAGTCTGTAGTCGGTCGTCGGTAGTCGATAGTCGTGAGTCGATAGTCGTGAGTCGGAAGACGGAAGTCGGAAGTGGGAAGTCGGAAGACGGATTCGAAAGACGGAAGTCGGAAGACGGAAGTCGGAAGACGGAAGTCGGTTCTCGGTTGCTGGTAGTCGGTTGTCGTGAGTCGGTTGTCGTGAGTCGATAGTCATGAGTCGGAATTCGAAAGTCGGTTCTCAGTTGTTGGTAGTCGGTTGTCGTAAGTCGGTTGTCGTGAGTCGGTTGTCGTGCGTCGATAGTCGTGAGTCGATAGTCGTGAGTCGATAGTCGTGAGTCGATAGTCGTGAGTCGATAGTCGTGAGTCGATAGTCGTGAGTCGATAGTCGTGAGTCGAAAGTCGTGAGTCGATAGTCGTGACTCGATAGTCGTGAGTCGATAGTCGTGAGTCGATAGTCGTGAGTCGATAGTCGTGAGTCGATAGTCGTGAGTCGATAGTCGTGAGTCGATAGTCGTGAGTCGATAGTCGTGAGTCGATAGTCGTGAGTCGATAGTCGTGGGTCGATAGTCGTGAGTCGATAGTCGTGAGTCGATAGTCGTGAGTCGATAGTCGTGAGTCGATAGTCGTGAGTCGATAGTCGTGAGTCGATAGTCGTGAGTCGATAGTCGTGAGTCGATAGTCGTGAGTCGATAGTCGTGAGTCGATAGTCGTGAGTCGAAAGTCGTGAGTCGATAGTCGTGACTCGATAGTCGTGAGTCGATAGTCGTGAGTCGATAGTCGTGAGTCGATAGTCGTGAGTCGATAGTCGTGAGTCGATAGTCGTGAGTCGATAGTCGTGAGTCGATAGTCGTGAGTCGATAGTGTTGAGTCGATAATCGTGGGTCGATAGTCGTGAGTCGATAGTCGTGAGTCGATAGTCGTGAGTCGATAGTCGTGAGTCGATAGTCGTGAGTCGATAGTCGTGAGTCGATAGTCGTGAGTCGATAGTCGTGAGTCGATAGTCGTGAGTCGATAGTCGTGAGTCGATAGTCGTGAGTCGATAGTCGTGAGTCGGTAGTCGTGAGTCGATAGTCGTGAGTCGATAGTCGTGAGTCGATAAACGTGAGTCGAAAGTCGTGAGTCGATAGTCGTGAGTCGATAGTCGTGAGTCGATAGTCGAGAGTCGATAGTCGTGAATTGATAGTCGTGAGTCGGTTGTCGTGAGTCGGTTGTCGGTTGTTGGTAGTCGGGAGTCGTGAATCGATAGTCGGTAGTCGGAAGTCGGTTATCGGTTGTCGCTAGTCGTGAGTCGGTTGTCGTGAGTCGATAGTCGGAAATCGGAAGGTGGTTATCGGCTGTCGATAGTCGTGAGTCGGTAGTCGTGAGTCGGTAGTAGTAAGTCGGAAGTCTGTAGTCGGTCGTCGGTAGTCGATAGTCGTGAGTCGATAGTCGTGAGTCGGAAGACGGAAGTCGGAAGTGGGAAGTCGGAAGACGGATTCGAAAGACGGAAGTCGGAAGACGGAAGTCGGAAGACGGAAGTCGGTTCTCGGTTGCTGGTAGTCGGTTGTCGTGAGTCGATAGTCGTGAGTCGATAGTCGTGAGTCGATAGTCGTGAGTCGATAGTCGTGAGTCGATAGTCGTGAGTCGATAGTCGTGAGTCGATAGTCGTGAGTCGATAGTCGTGAGTCGATAGTCGTGAGTCGATAGTCGTGAGTCGATAGTCGTGAGTCGATAGTCGTGAGTCGATAGTCGTGAGTCAAAAGTCGTGAGTCGATAGTCGTGAGTCGATAGTCGTGTGTCGATAGTCGTGAGTCGATAGTCGTGAGTCGATAGTCGTGAGTCGATAGTCGTGAGTCGATAGTCGTGAGTCGATAGTCGTGAGTCGAAAGTCGTGAGTCGATAGTCGTGAGTCGGTAGTCGTGAGTCGATAGTCGTGAGTCGATAGTCGTGAATCGATAGTCGTGAGTCGATAGTCGTGAGTCGATAGTCGTGAGTCGATAGTCGTGAGTCGATAGTCGTGAGTCGATAGTCGTGAGTCGATAGTCGTGAATCGATAGTCGGTAGTCGGAAGTCGGTTATCGGTTGTCGGTAGTCTTGAGTCGGTTGTCGTGAGTCGATAGTCGGAAATCGGAAGGCGGTTATCGGCTGTCGATAGTCGTGAGTCGGTATTCGTGAGTCCGTAGTACTAAGTCGTAAGTCGGTAGTCGGTAGTCGGTCGTCGGTAGTCGATAGTCGTGAGTCGATACTTGTGACTCAATAGTCGTGAGTCGATAGTCGTGAGTCGATAGTCGTGAGTCGATAGTCGTCAGTCGATAGTCGTGAGTCTATAGTCGTGAGTCGATAGTCGTGAGTCGATAGTCGTGAGTCGATAGTCGTGAGTCGATAGTCGTGAGTCGATAGTCGTGAGTCGATAGTCGTGAGTCGATAGTCGTGAGTCGATAGTCGTGAGTCGGAAGACGGAAGTCGGAAGTGGGAAGTCGGAAGACGGAAGTCGGAACACGGAAGTCGGAAGACGGAAGTCGGAAGACGGAAGTCGGAAGACGGAAGTCGGTTCTCGGTTGCTGGTAGTCGGTTGTCGTGAGTCGGTTGTCGTGAGTCGATAGTCATGAGTCGGAATTCGAAAGTCGGTTCTCAGTTGTTGGTAGTCGGTTGTCGTGAGTCGATAGTCATGAGTCGATAGTCGTGAGTCGATAAACGTGAGTCGATAGTCGTGAGTCGATAGTCGTGAGTCGATAGTCGTGAGTCGATAGTCGTGAGTCGATAGTCGTGAATCGATAGTCGTGAGTCGATAGTCGTGAGTCGATAGTCGTGAGTCGATAGTCGTGAGTCGATAGTCGTGAGTCGATAGTCGTGAGTCGATAGTCGTGAATCGATAGTCGGTAGTCGGAAGTCGGTTATCGGTTGTCGGTAGTCTTGAGTCGGTTGTCGTGAGTCGATAGTCGGAAATCGGAAGGCGGTTATCGGCTGTCGATAGTCGTGAGTCGGTATTCGTGAGTCCGTAGTACTAAGTCGTAAGTCGGTAGTCGGTAGTCGGTCGTCGGTAGTCGATAGTCGTGAGTCGATACTTGTGACTCAATAGTCGTGAGTCGATAGTCGTGAGTCGATAGTCGTGAGTCGATAGTCGTCAGTCGATAGTCGTGAGTCTATAGTCGTGAGTCGATAGTCGTGAGTCGATAGTCGTGAGTCGATAGTCGTGAGTCGATAGTCGTGAGTCGATAGTCGTGAGTCGATAGTCGTGAGTCGATAGTCGTGAGTCGATAGTCGAGTCGGAAGACGGAAGTCGGAAGTGGGAAGTCGGAAGACGGAAGTCGGAACACGGAAGTCGGAAGACGGAAGTCGGAAGACGGAAGTCGGAAGACGGAAGTCGGTTCTCGGTTGCTGGTAGTCGGTTGTCGTGAGTCGGTTGTCGTGAGTCGATAGTCATGAGTCGGAATTCGAAAGTCGGTTCTCAGTTGTTGGTAGTCGGTTGTCGTAAGTCGGTTGTCGTGAGTCGGTTGTCGTGAGTCGATAGTCGTGAGTCGATAGTCGTGAGTCGATAGTCGTGAGTCGATAGTCGTGAGTCGATAGTCGTGAGTCGAAAGTCGTGAGTCGAAAGTCGTGAGTCGATAGTCGTGAGTCGAAAGTCGTGAGTCGATAGTCGTGAGTCGATAGTCGAGAGTCGAAAGTCGTGAATTGATAGTCGTGAGTCGGTTAGCGTGAGTCGATAGTCGGTAGTCGGAAGGCGGTTATCGGTAGTCGTGAAACAGTAGTCGTAAGTCGGTAGTAGTAAGTCGGAAGTCGGCAGTCAGTAGTCGATAGTCGTGAGTCGATAGTCGTGAGTCGATAAACGTCAGTCGATAGTCGTGAGTCGATAGTCGTGAGTCTATAGTCGAGAGTCGATAGTCGTGAGTCGATAGTCGCGAGTCGATAGTCGTGAGTCGATAGTCGTGAGTCGATAGTCGTGAGTCGATAGTCGTGAGTCGAAAGTCGTGAGGCGATAGTCGTGAGTCGATAGTCGTGAGTCGATAGTCGTGAGTCGGTTGTCGTGAGTCGGTTGTCGTGAGTCGATAGTCGTGAGTCGATAGTCGTGAGTCGATAGTCGTGAGTCGATAGTCGATAGTCGTGCGTCGATAAACGTGAGTCGATAGTCGTGAGTCGATAGCCGTGAGTCGCAAGACGGAAGTCGGAAGACGGAAGGCGGAAGACGGAAGACGGAAGTCGGAAGACGGAAACCGGTTCTCGGTTGTCGTGAGTCGGTTGTCGTGAGTCGGTTGTCGTGAGTCGGTTGTCGTGAGTCGGCTGTCGTGAGTCGGTTGTCGTGAGTCGGTTGTCGGTTGTTGGTAGTCGGTAGTCGTGAATCGGTAGTCGGTAGTGTGTTATGGGTTGTCGGTAGTCGAGAGTCGGTTGGCGTGAGTCGGTTGTCGTGAGTCGATAGTCGGAAGGCGGTTGTGGTGAGTCGATAGTCGGAAGTCGGAAGGCGGTTATCGGCTGTCGATAGTCGTGAGTCGGTAGTCGTGAGTCGGTAGTAGTAAGTCGTAAGTCGGTAGTCGGTCGTCGGTAGTCGATAGTCGTGAGTCGATAGTCGTGACTCAATAGTCGTGAGTCGATAGTCGTGAGTCGATAGTCGTGAGTCGATAGTCGAGAGTCCATAGTCGTGAATTGATAGTCGTGAGTCGGTTGTCGTGAGTCGGTTGTCGTGAGTCGATAGTCATGAGTCGGAATTCGAAAGTCGGTTCTCAGTTGTTGGTAGTCGGTTGTCGTAAGTCGGTTGTCGTGAGTCGGTTGTCGTGCGTCGATAGTCGTGAGTCGATAGTCGTGAGTCGAAAGTCGTGAGTCGATAGTCGTGAGTCGATAGTCGTGAGTCGAAAGTCGTGAGTCGATAGTCGTGAGTCGATAGTCGTGAGTCGATAGTCGTGAGTCGATAGTCGTGAGTCGATAGTCGTGAGTCGATAGTCCTGAGTCGATAGTCGTGAGTCGATAGTCGTGAGTCGATAGTCGTGAGTCGATAGTCGTGAGTCGGTAGTCGTGAGTCGATAGTCGTGAGTCGATAGTCGTGAGTCGATAAACGTGAGTCGAAAGTCGTGAGTCGATAGTCATGAGTCGATAGTCGTGAGTCGATAGTCGTGAGTCGATAGTCGTGAGTCGATAGTCGTGAATTGATAGTCGTGAGTCGATAGTCGTGAGTCGAAAGTCGTGAGTCGATAGTCGTGAGTCGATAGTCGTGAGTCGAAAGTCGTGAGTCGATAGTCGTGAGTCGATAGTCGTGAGTCGATAGTCGTGAGTCGATAGTCGTGAGTCGATAGTCGTGAGTCGATAGTCCTGAGTCGATAGTCGTGAGTCGATAGTCGTGAGTCGATAGTCGTGAGTCGATAGTCGTGGGTCGATAGTCGTGAGTCGATAGTCGTGAGTCGATAGTCGTGAGTCGATAGTCGTGAGTCGATAGTCGTGAGTCGATAGTCGTGAGTCGATAGTCGTGAGTCGATAGTCGTGAGTCGATAGTCGGGAGTCGATAGTCGTGAGTCGATAGTCGTGAGTCGATAGTCGTGAGTCGATAGTCGTGAATCAAAAGTCGTGAGTCGATAGTCGTGAGTCGATAGTCGTGTCGATTGTCGTGAGTCGATAGTCGTGAGTCGATAGTCGTGAGTCGATAGTCGTGAGTCGATAGTCGTGAGTCGATAGTCGTGAGTCGAAAGTCGTGAGTCGATAGTCGTGAGTCGGTAGTCGTGAGTCGATAGTCGTGAGTCGATAGTCGTGAGTCGATAAACGTGAGTCGAAAGTCGTGAGTCGATAGTCGTGAGTCGATAGTCGTGAGTCGATAGTCGTGAGTCGATAGTCGTGAGTCGATAGTCGTGAATTGATAGTCGTGAGTCGGTTGTCGTGAGTCGGTTGTCGGTTGTTGGTAGTCGGGAGTCGTGAATCGATAGTCGGTAGTCGGAAGTCGGTTATCGGTTGTCGCTAGTCGTGAGTCGGTTGTCGTGAGTCGATAGTCGGAAATCGGAAGGCGGTTATCGGCTGTCGATAGTCGTGAGTCGGTAGTCGTGAGTCGGTAGTAGTAAGTCGGAAGTCTGTAGTCGGTCGTCGGTAGTCGATAGTCGTGAGTCGATAGTCGTGAGTCGGAAGTCGGAAGTGGGAAGTCGGAAGACGGATTCGAAAGCGGAAGTCGGAAGACGGAAGTCGGAAGACGGAAAACGGAAGTCGGTTCTCGGTTGCTGGTAGTCGGTTGTCGTGAGTCGGTTGTCGTGAGTCGATAGTCATGAGTCGGAATTCGAAAGTCGGTTCTCAGTTGTTGGTAGTCGGTTGTCGTAAGTCGGTTGTCGTGAGTCGGTTGTCGTGAGTCGATAGTCGTGAGTCGATAGTCGTGAGTCGATAGTCGTGAGTCGATAGTCGTGAGTCGATAGTCGTGAGTCGATAGTCATGAGTCGATAGTCGTGAGTCGATAAACGTGAGTCGATAGTCGTGAGTCGATAGTCGTGAGTCGATAGTCGTGAGTCGATAGTCGTGAGTCGATAGTCGTGAGTCGATAGTCGTGAGTCGATAGTCGTGAGTCGATAGTCGTGAGTCGATAGTCGTGAGTCGATAGTCGTGAGTCGATAGTCGTGAGTCGATAGTCGTGAGTCGATAGTCGTGAGTCGATAGTCGTGAGTCGATAGTCGTGAGTCGATAGTCGTGAGTCGATAGTCGTGAGTCGATAGTCGTGAATCGATAGTCGGTAGTCGGAAGTCGGTTATCGGTTGTCGGTAGTCTTGAGTCGGTTGTCGTGAGTCGATAGTCGGAAATCGGAAGGCGGTTATCGGCTGTCGATAGTCGTGAGTCGGTATTCGTGATTCCGTAGTACTAAGTCGTAAGTCGGTAGTCGGTAGTCGGTCGTCGGTAGTCGATAGTCGTGAGTCGATACTTGTGACTCAATAGTCGTGAGTCGATAGTCGTGAGTCGATAGTCGTGAGTCGATAGTCGTCAGTCGATAGTCGTGAGTCTATAGTCGTGAGTCGATAGTCGTGAGTCGATAGTCGTGAGTCGATAGTCGTGAGTCGATAGTCGTGAGTCGATAGTCGTGAGTCGATAGTCGTGAGTCGGAAGACGGAAGTCGGAAGTGGGAAGTCGGAAGACGGAAGTCGGAACACGGAAGTCGGAAGACGGAAGTCGGAAGACGGAAGTCGGAAGACGGAAGTCGGTTCTCGGTTGCTGGTAGTCGGTTGTCGTGAGTCGGTTGTCGTGAGTCGATAGTCATGAGTCGGAATTCGAAAGTCGGTTCTCAGTTGTTGGTAGTCGGTTGTCGTAAGTCGGTTGTCGTGAGTCGGTTGTCGTGAGTCGATAGTCGTGAGTCGATAGTCGTGAGTCGATAGTCGTGAGTCGATAGTCGTGAGTCGATAGTCGTGAGTCGAAAGTCGTGAGTCGATAGTCGTGAGTCGAAAGTCGTGAGTCGATAGTCGTGAGTCGATAGTCGAGAGTCGAAAGTCGTGAATTGATAGTCGTGAGTCGGTTAGCGTGAGTCGATAGTCGGTAGTCGGTAGGCGGTTATCGGTAGTCGTGAAACAGTAGTCGTAAGTCGGTAGTAGTAAGTCGGAAGTCGGCAGTCAGTAGTCGATAGTCGTGAGTCGATAGTCGTGAGTCGATAAACGTCAGTCGATAGTCGTGAGTCGATAGTCGTGAGTCGATAGTCGAGAGTCGATTGTCGTGAGTCGATAGTCGCGAGTCGATAGTCGTGAGTCGATAGTCGTGAGTCGATAGTCGTGAGTCGATAGTCGATAGTCGTGCGTCGATAAACGTGAGTCGATAGTCGTGAGTCGATAGCCGTGAGTCGCAAGACGGAAGTCGGAAGACGGAAGGCGGAAGACGGAAGACGGAAGTCGGAAAACGGAAACCGGTTCTCGGTTGTCGAGTCGGTTGTCGAGTCGGTTGTCGGAGTCGGTTGTCGTGAGTCGGCTGTCGAGTCGGTTGTCGAGTCGGTTGTCGGTTGTTGGTAGTCGGTAGTCGTGAATCGGTAGTCGGTAGTCTGTTATGGGTTGTCGTGAGTCGATAGTCGGAAGGCGGTTGTGGTGAGTCGATAGTCGGAAGTCGGAAGGCGGTTATCGGCTGTCGATAGTCGTGAGTCGGTAGTCGTGAGTCGGTAGTAGTAAGTCGTAAGTCGGTAGTCGGTCGTCGGTAGTCGATAGTCGTGAGTCGATAGTCGTGACTCAATAGTCGTGAGTCGATAGTCGTGAGTCGATAGTCGTGAGTCGATAGTCGAGAGTCCATAGTCGTGAATTGATAGTCGTGAGTCGGTTGTCGTGAGTCGGTTGTCGTGAGTCGATAGTCATGAGTCGGAATTCGAAAGTCGGTTCTCAGTTGTTGGTAGTCGGTTGTCGTAAGTCGGTTGTCGTGAGTCGGTTGTCGTGCGTCGATAGTCGTGAGTCGGTTGTCGTAAGTCGGTTGTCGTGCGTCGATAGTCGTGAGTCGATAGTCGTGAGTCGATAGTCGTGAGTCGAAAGTCGTGAGTCGATAGTCGTGAGTCGATAGTCGTGAGTCGAAAGTCGTGAGTCGATAGTCGTGAGTCGATAAGCGTGAGTCGATAGTCGTGAGTCGATAGTCGTGAGTCGATAGTCGTGAGTCGATAGTCCTGAGTCGATAGTCGTGAGTCGATAGTCGTAAGTCGATAGTCGTGAGTCGATAGTCGTGAGTCGATAGTCGTGAGTCGATAGTCCTGAGTCGATAGTCGTGAGTCGATAGTCGTGAGTCGATAGTCGTGGGTCGATAGTCGTGAGTCGATAGTCGTGAGTCGATAGTCGTGAGTCGATAGTCGTGAGTCGATAGTCGTGAGTCGATAGTCGTGAGTCGATAGTCGTGAGTCGATAGTCGTGAGTCGATAGTCGTGAGTCGATAGTCGTGAGTCGATAGTCGTGAGTCGATAGTCGTGAGTCGATAGTCGTGAGTCGATAGTCGTGAGTCGATAGTCGTGAGTCGATAGTCGTGAGTCGATAGTCGTGAGTCGATAGTCGTGAGTCGATAGTCGTGAGTCAAAAGTCGTGAGTCGATAGTCGTGAGTCGATAGTCGTGTGTCGATTGTCGTGAGTCGATAGTCGTGAGTCGATAGTCGTGAGTCGATAGTCGTGAGTCGATAGTCGTGAGTCGATAGTCGTGAGTCGAAAGTCGTGAGTCGATAGTCGTGAGTCGGTAGTCGTGAGTCGATAGTCGTGAGTCGATAGTCGTGAGTCGATAAACGTGAGTCGAAAGTCGTGAGTCGATAGTCGTGAGTCGATAGTCGTGAGTCGATAGTCGTGAGTCGATAATCGTGAGTCGATAAACGTGAGTCGATAGTCGTGAGTCGATAGTCGAGAGTCGATAGTCGTGAATTGATAGTCGTGAGTCGGTTGTCGTGAGTCGGTTGTCGGTTGTTGGTAGTCGGGAGTCGTGAATCGATAGTCGGTAGTCGGAAGTCGGTTGTCGGTAGTCGTGAGTCGGTTGTCGTGAGTCGATAGTCGGAAATCGGAAGGCGGTTATCGGCTGTCGATAGTCGTGAGTCGGTAGTCGTGAGTCGGTAGTAGTAAGTCGGAAGTCTGTAGTCGGTCGTCGGTAGTCGATAGTCGTGAGTCGATAGTCGTGAGTCGGAAGACGGAAGTCGGAAGTGGGAAGTCGGAAGCGGAAGTCGGAAGACGAATTCGAAAGACGGAAGTCGGAAGACGTAAGTCGGAAGACGGAAGACGGAAGTCGGTTCTCGGTTGCTGGTAGTCGGTTGTCGTGAGTCGGTTGTCGTGAGTCGATAGTCATGAGTCGGAATTCGAAAGTCGGTTCTCAGTTGTTGGTAGTCGGTTGTCGTAAGTCGGTTGTCGTGAGTCGGTTGTCGTGAGTCGATAGTCGTGAGTCGATAGTCGTGAGTCGATAGTCGTGAGTCGATAGTCGTGAGTCGATAGTCGTGAGTCGATAGTCGTGAGTCGATAGTCGTGAGTCGATAGTCGTGAGTCGATAGTCGTGAGTCGATAGTCGTGAGTCGATAAACGTGAGTCGATAGTCGTGAGTCGATAGTCGTGAGTCGATAGACGTGAGTCGATAGTCGTGAGTCGATAGTCGTGAGTCGATAGTCGTGAGTCGATAGTCGTGAGTCGATAGTCGTGAGTCGATAGTCGTGAGTCGATAGTCGTGAGTCGATAGTCGTGAATCGATAGTCGGAAATCGGAAGGCGGTTATCGGCGGTCGATAGTCGTGAGTCGGTAGTCGTGAGTCCGTAGTAGTAAGTCGTAAGTCGGTAGTCGGTAGTCGGTCGTCGGTAGTCGATAGTCGTGAGTCGATACTTGTGACTCAATAGTCGTGAGTCGATAGTCGTGAGTCGATAGTCGTGAGTCGATAGTCGTGAGTCTATAGTCGTGAGTCGATAGTCGTGAGTCGATAGTCGTGAGTCGATAGTCGTGAGTCGATAGTCGTGAGTCGATAGTCGTGAGTCGATAGTCGTGAGTCGATAGTCGTGAGTCGGAAGACGGAAGTCAGAAGTGGGAAGTCGGAAGACGGAAGTCGGAAGACGGAAGTCGGAAGTCGGAAGACGGAAGTCGGAAGACGGAAGTCGGTTCTCGGTTGCTGGTAGTCGGTTGTCGTGAGTCGGTTGTCGTGAGTCGATAGTCGTGAGTCGATAGTCGTGAGTCGATAGTCGTGAGTCGATAGTCGTGAGTCGAAAGTCGTGAGTCGATAGTCGTGAGTCGAAAGTCGTGAGTCGATAGTCGTGAGTCGATAGTCGAGAGTCGAAAGTCGTGAATTGATAGTCGTGAGTCGGTTGGCGTGAGTCGATAGTCGGTAGTCGGAAGGCGGTTATCGGTTGTCGGTAGTCGTGAAACAGTAGTCGTAAGTCGGTAGTAGTAAGTCGGAAGTCGGCAGTCAGTAGTCGATAGTCGTGAGTCGATAGTCGTGAGTCGATAAACGTCAGTCGATAGTCGTGAGTCGATAGTCGTGAGTCGATAGTCGAGAGTCGATAGTCGTGAGTCGATAGTCGTGAGTCGATAGTCGTGAGTCGATAGTCGTGAGTCGATAGTCGTGAGTCGATAGTCGTGAGTCGATAGTCGTGAGTCAAAAGTCGTGAGTCGATAGTCGTGAGTCGATAGTCGTGTGTCGATTGTCGTGAGTCGATAGTCGTGAGTCGATAGTCGTGAGTCGATAGTCGTGAGTCGAAAGTCGTGAGTCGATAGTCGTGAGTCGATAGTCGTGAGTCGATAGTCGTGAGTCGATAAACGTGAGTCGATAAACGTGAGTCGAATGTCGTGAGTCGATAGTCGTGAGTCGATAGTCGTGAGTCGATAGTCGTGAGTCGATAGTCGTGAGTCGATGAACGTGAGTCGATAGTCGTCAGTCGATAGTCGAGAGTCGATAGTCGTGAGTCGATAGTCGTGAGTCGATAGTCGTGAGTCGATGAACGTGAATTGATAGTCGTGAGTCGGTTGTCGTGAGTCGGTTGTTGGTAGTCGGGAGTCGTGAATCGATAGTCGGTAGTCGGAAGTCGGTTATCGGTTGTCGGTAGTCGTGAGTCGGTTGTCGTGAGTCGATAGTCGGAAATCGGAAGGCGGTTATCGGCTGTCGATAGTCGTGAGTCGGTAGTCGTGAGTCGGTAGTAGTAAGTCGGAAGTCTGTAGTCGGTCGTCGGTAGTCGATAGTCGTGAGTCGATAGTCGTGAGTCGGAAGACGGAAGTCGGAAGTGGGAAGTCGGAAGCGGAAGTCGGAAGACGGATTCGAAAGACGGAAGTCGGAAGACGTAAGTCGGAAGACGGAAGACGGAAGTCGGTTCTCGGTTGCTGGTAGTCGGTTGTCGTGAGTCGGTTGTCGTGAGTCGATAGTCATGAGTCGATAGTCATGAGTCGGAATTCGAAAGTCGGTTCTCAGTTGTTGGTAGTCGGTTGTCGTAAATCGGTTGTCGTGAGTCGGTTGTCGTGAGTCGATAGTCGTGAGTCGATAGTCGTGAGTCGATAGTCGTGAGTCGATAGTCGTGAGTCGATAGTCGTGAGTCGATAGTCGTGAGTAGATAGTCGTGAGTCGATAGTCGTGAATCGATAGTCGGTAGTCGAAAGTCGGTTATCGGTTGTCGGTAGTCTTGAGTCGGTTGTCGTGAGTCGATAGTCGGAAATCGGAAGGCGGTTATCGGCTGTCGATAGTCGTGAGTCGGTAGTCGTGAGTCCGTAGTAGTAAGTCGTAAGTCGGTAGTCGGTAGTCGGTCGTCGGTAGTCGATAGTCGTGAGTCGATACTTGTGACTCAATAGTCGTGAGTCGATAGTCGTGAGTCGATAGTCGTCAGTCGATAGTCGTGAGTCTATAGTCGTGAGTCGATAGTCGTGAGTCGATAGTCGTGAGTCGATAGTCGTGAGTCGATAGTCGTGAGTCGATAGTCGTGAGTCGATAGTCGTGAGTCGATAGTCGTGAGTCGATAGTCGTGAGTCGTGAGTCGGAAGACGGAAGTCGGAAGTGGGAAGTCGGAAGACGGAAGTCGGAAGTCGGAAGACGGAAGACGGAAGTCGGAAGTCGGAAAACGGAAGTCGGAAGACGGAAGTCGGTTCTCGGTTGTTGGTAGTCGGTTGTCGTGAGTCGGTTGTCGTGAGTCGATAGTCATGAGTCGGAATTCGAAAGTCGGTTCTCAGTTGTTGGTAGTCGGTTGTCGTATGTCGGTTGTCGTGAGTCGGTTGTCGTGAGTCGATAGTCGTGAGTCGATAGTCGTGAGTCGATAGTCGTGAGTCGATAGTCGTGAGTCGATAGTCGTGAGTCGAAAGTCGTGAGTCGATAGTCGTGAGTCGATAGTCGATAGTCGTGCGTCGATAAACGTGAGTCGATAGTCGTGAGTCGATAGCCGTGAGTCGCAAGACGGAAGTCGGAAGACGGAAGGCGGAAGACGGAAGACGGAAGTCGGAAGACGGAAGCCGGTTCTCGGTTGTCGTGAGTCGGTTGTCGTGAGTCGGTTGTCGTGAGTCGGTTGTCGGTTGTTGGTAGTCGGTAGTCGTGAATCGGTAGTCGGTAGTCTGTTATGGGTTGTCGGTAGTCGAGAGTCGGTTGGCGTGAGTCGATAGTCGGTAGTCGGAAGGCGGTTATCGGTTGTCGGTAGTCGTGAAACAGTAGTCGTAAGTCGGTAGTAGTAAGTCGGAAGTCGGCAGTCAGTAGTCGATAGTCGTGAGTCGATAGTCGTGAGTCGATAAACGTCAGTCGATAGTCGTGAGTCGATAGTCGTGAGTCGATAGTCGTGAATCGATAGTCGGTAGTCGGTTATCGGTTGTCGGTAGTCGTGAGTCGGTTGTCGTGAGTCGATAGTCGGAAGGCGGTTGTGGTGAGTCGATAGTCGGAAGTCGGAAGGCGGTTATGGGCTGTCGATAGTCGTGAGTCGGTAGTCGTGAGTCGGTAGTAGTAAGTCGTAAGTCGGTAGTCGGTCGTCGGTAGTCGATAGTCGTGAGTCGATAGTCGTGACTCAATAGTCGTGAGTCGATAGTCGTGAGTCGATAGTCGTGAGTCGATAGTCGAGAGTCCATAGTCGTGAATTGATAGTCGTGAGTCGGTTGTCGTGAGTCGGTTGTTGTGAGTCGGTTGTCGTGAGTCGGTTGTCGTGAGTCGATTGTCAGTTGTTGGTAGTCGGTAGTCGTGAATCGATAGTCGGTAGTCGGTTATCGGTTGTCGTGAGTCGGTTGTCGTGAGTCGATAGTCGGAAGTCGGAATGCGGTTATCGTGAGTCGATAGTCGGAAGTCGGAAGGCGGTTATCGGCTGTCGATAGTCGTGAGTCGGTAGTCGTAAGTCGGTAGAAGTAAGTCGTAAGTCGGTAGTCGGTCGTCGGAAGTCGATAGTCGTGAGTCGATAGTCGTGTCTCAATAGTCGAGAGTCGATAGTCGTGAGTCGATAGTCGTGAGTCGATAGTCGTGAGTCGATAGTCGTGAGTCGGAAGACGGAAGTCGGAAGTGGGAAGTCGGAAGACGGAAGTCGGTTCTCGGTTGCTGGTAGTCGGTTGTCGTGAGTCGATAGTCGTGAGTCGATAGTCGTGAGTCGATAGTCGTGAGTCGATAGTCGTGAGTCGATAGTCGTGAGTCGATAGTCGTGAGTCGATAGTCGTGAGTCGATAGTCGTGAGTCGATAGTCGTAAGTCGATAGTCGTGAGTCGATAGTCGTGAGTCGATAGTCGTGAGTCGATAGTCGTGAGTCGATAGTCGTGAGTCGATAGTCGTGAGTCGATAGTCGGAAATCGGAAGGCGGTTATCGGCTGTCGATAGTCGTGAATCGGTAGTCGTGAGTCGGTAGTAGTAAGTCGGAAGTCTGTAGTCGGTCGTCGGTAGTCGATAGTCGTGAGTCGATAGTCGTGAGTCGGAAGACGGAAGTCGGAAGTGGGAAGTGGGAAGTCGGAAGCGGAAGTCGGAAGACGGATTCGAAAGACGGAAGTCGGAAGACGTAAGTCGGAAGACGGAAGACGGAAGTCGGAAGTCGGTTCTCGGTTGCTGGTAGTCGGTTGTCGTGAGTCGGTTGTCGTGAGTCGATAGTCATGAGTCGGAATTCGAAAGTCGGTTCTCAGTTGTTGGTAGTCGGTTGTCGTAAGTCGGTTGTCGTGAGTCGGTTGTCGTGAGTCGATAGTCGTGAGTCGATAGTCGTGAGTCGATAGTCGTGAGTCGATAGTCGTGAGTCGATAGTCGTGAGTCGATAGTCTTGAGTCGATAAACGTGAGTCGATAGTCGTGAGTCGATAGTCGTGAGTCGTGAGTCGGAAGACGGAATTCGGAAGTCGTGAGTCGAAAGTCGTGAATCGATAGTCATGAGTCGATAGTCGTGAGTCGATAGTCGTGAGTCGATAGTCGTGAGTCGATAGTCGTGAGTCGATAGTCCTGAGTCGATAGTCGTGAGTCGATAGTCGTGAGTCGATAGTCGAGAGTCGATAGTCGTGAGTCGATAGTCGTGAGTCGATAGTCGTGAGTCGATAGTCGTGAGTCGATAGTCGTGAGTCGATAGTCGTGGGTCGATAGTTGTGAGTTGATAGTCGTGAGTCGATAGTCGTGAGTCGATAGTCGTGAGTCGATAAACGTGAGTCGATAGTCGTGAGTCGATAGTCGTGAGTCGATAGTCGTGAGTCGATAGTCGTGAGTCGATAGTCGTGAGTCGATAGTCGTGAGTCGATAGTCGTGAGTCGATAGTCGTGAATCGATAGTCGTGAGTCGATAGTCGTGAGTCGATAGTCGTGAGTCGATAGTCGTGAGTCGATAGTCGTGAGTCGATAGTCGTGAGTCAAAAGTCGTGAGTCGATAGTCGTGAGTCGATAGTCGTGTCGATTGTCGAGTCGATAGTCGTGAGTCGATAGTCGTGAGTCGATAGTCTGAGTCGAAAGTCGTGAGTCGATAGTCGTGAGTCGATAGTCGTGAGTCGATAGTCGTGAGTCGATAGTCGTGAGTCGATAAACGTGAGTCGAATGTCGTGAGTCGATAGTCGTGAGTCGATAGTCGTGAGTCGATAGTCGTGAGTCGATAGTCGTGAGTGGATGAACGTGAGTCGATAGTCGTGAGTCGAGAATCGATAGTCGTGAATTGATAGTCGTGAGTCGGTTGTCGTGAGTCGGTTGTCGTGAGTCGGTTGTCGGTTGTTGGTAGTCGGTTGTCGTGAGTCGATAGTCGGAAATCGGAAGGCGGTTATCGGCTGTCGATAGTCGTGAGTCGGTAGTCGTGAGTCGGTAGTAGTAAGTCGGAAGTCTGTAGTCGGTCGTCGGTAGTCGATAGTCGTGAGTCGATAGTCGTGAGTCGGAAGACGGAAGTCGGAAGTGGGAAGTCGGAAGCGGAAGTCGGAAGACGGATTCGAAAGACGGAAGTCGGAAGACGTAAGTCGGAAGACGGAAGACGGAAGTCGGTTCTCGGTTGCTGGTAGTCGGTTGTCGTGAGTCGGTTGTCGTGAGTCGATAGTCATGAGTCGGAATTCGAAAGTCGGTTCTCAGTTGTTGGTAGTCGGTTGTCGTAAGTCGGTTGTCGTGAGTCGGTTGTCGTGAGTCGATAGTCGTCGAGTCGATAGTCGTGAGTCGATAGTCGTGAGTCGATAGTCGTGAGTCGATAGTCGTGAGTCGATAGTCGTGAGTCGATAAACGTGAGTCGATAGTCGTGAGTCGATAGTCGTGAGTCGATAGTCGTGAGTCGATAGTCGTGAGTCGATAGTCGTGAGTCGATAGTCGTGAGTCGATAGTCGTGAGTCGATAGTCGTGAGTCGATAGTCGTGAGTCGATAGTCGTGAGTCGATAGTCGTGAGTCGATAGTCGTGAATCGATAGTCGGTAGTCGGAAGTCGGTTATCGGTTGTCGGTAGTCTTTAGTCGGTTGTCGTGAGTCGATAGTCGGAAATCGGAAGCCGGTTATCGGCTGTCGATAGTCGTGAGTCGGTAGTCGTGAGTCCGTAGTAGTAAGTCGTAAGTCGGTAGTCGGTAGTCGGTCGTCGGTAGTCGATAGTCGTGAGTCGATACTTGTGACTCAATAGTCGTGAGTCGATAGTCGTGAGTCGATAGTCGTCAGTCGATAGTCGTGAGTCTATAGTCGTGAGTCGATAGTCGTGAGTCGATAGTCGTGAGTCGATAGTCGTGAGTCGATAGTCGTGAGTCGATAGTCGTGAGTCGATAGTCGTGAGTCGATAGTCGTGAGTCGGAAGACGGAAGTCGGAAGTGGGAAGTCGGAAGACGGAAGTCGGAAGACGGAAGTCGGAAGACGGAAGTCGGAAGACGGAAGTCGGAAGACGGAAGTCGGAAGACGGAAGTCGGAAGACGGAAGTCGGAAGACGGAAGTCGGAAGACGGAAGTCGGAAGACGGAAGTCGGTTCTCGGTTGCTGGTAGTCGGTTGTCGTGAGTCGGTTGTCGTGAGTCGATAGTCATGAGTCGGAATTCGAAAGTCGGTTCTCAGTTGTTGGTAGTCGGTTGTCGTAAGTCGGTTGTCGTGAGTCGGTTGTCGTGAGTCGATAGTCGTGAGTCGATAGTCGTGAGTCGATAGTCGTGAGTCGATAGTCGTGAGTCGATAGTCGTGAGTCGAAAGTCGTGAGTCGATAGTCGTGAGTCGATAGTCGATAGTCGTGCGTCGATAAACGTGAGTCGATAGTCGTGAGTCGATAGCCGTGAGTCGCAAGACGGAAGTCGGAAGACGGAAGGCGGAAGACGGAAGTCGGAAGACGGAAGCCGGTTCTCGGTTGTCGTGAGTCGGTTGTCGTGAGTCGGTTGTCGTGAGTCGGCTGTCGTGAGTCGGTTGTCGTGAGTCGGTTGTCGGTTGTTGGTAGTCGGTAGTCGTGAATCGGTAGTCGGTAGTCTGTTGTGGGTTGTCGGTAGTCGAGAGTCGGTTGGCGTGAGTCGATAGTCGGTAGTCGGAAGGCGGTTATCGGTTGTCGGTAGTCGTGAAACAGTAGTCGTAAGTCGGTAGTAGTAAGTCGGAAGTCGGCAGTCAGTAGTCGATAGTCGTGAGTCGATAGTCGTGAGTCGATAAACGTCAGTCGATAGTCGTGAGTCGATAGTCGTGAGTCGATAGTCGTGAATCGATAGTCGGTAGTCGGTTATCGGTTGTCGGTAGTCGTGAGTCGGTTGTCGTGAGTCGATAGTCGGAAGGCGGTTGTGGTGAGTCGATAGTCGGAAGTCGGAAGGCGGTTATCGGCTGTCGATAGTCGTGAGTCGGTAGTCGTGAGTCGGTAGTAGTAAGTCGTAAGTCGGTAGTCGGTCGTCGGTAGTCGATAGTCGTGAGTCGATAGTCGTGACTCAATAGTCGTGAGTCGATAGTCGTCAGTCGATAGTCGTGAGTCGATAGTCGAGAGTCCATAGTCGTGAATTGATAGTCGTGAGTCGGTTGTCGTGAGTCGGTTGTCGTGAGTCGTTTGTCGGTTGTTGGTAGTCGGTAGTCGTGAATCGATAGTCGGTAGTCGGTTATCGGTTGTCGGTTGTCGTGAGTCGGTTGTCGGAGTCGATAGTCGGAAGTCGGAATGCGGTTATCGTGAGTCGATAGTCGGAAGTCGGAAGGCGGTTATCGGCTGTCGATAGTCGTGAGTCGGTAGTCGGAGTCGGTAGTAGTAAGTCGTAAGTCGGTAGTCGGTCGTCGGTAGTCGATAGTCGTGAGTCGATAGTCGAGTCTCAATAGTCGAGAGTCGATAGTCGTGAGTCGATAGTCGTGAGTCGATAGTCGTGAGTCGATAGTCGTGAGTCGAAAGACGGAAGTCGGAAGTGGGAAGTCGGAAGACGGAAGTCGTTTCTCGGTTGCTGGTAGTTGGTTGTCGTGAGTCGATAGTCGTGAGTCGATAGTCGTGAGTCGATAGTCGTGAGTCGATAGTCGTGAGTCGATAGTCGTGAGTCGATAGTCGTGAGTCGATAGTCGTGAGTCGATAGTCGTGAGTCGATAGTCGTAAGTCGATAGTCGTGAGTCGATAGTCGTGAGTCGATAGTCGTGAGTCGATAGTCGTGAGTCGATAGTCGTGAGTCGATAGTCGTGAGTCGATAGTCGGAAATCGGAAGGCGGTTATCGGCTGTCGATAGTCGTGAGTCGGTAGTCGTGAGTCGGTAGTAGTAAGTCGGAAGTCTGTAGTCGGTCGTCGGTAGTCGATAGTCGTGAGTCGATAGTCGTGAGTCGGAAGACGGAAGTCGGAACCACTTCCGACTTCCCACTAAGTCGGAAGCGGAAGTCGGAAGACGGATTCGAAAGACGGAAGTCGGAAGACGTAAGTCGGAAGACGGAAGACGGAAGTCGGAAGTCGGTTCTCGGTTGCTGGTAGTCGGTTGTCGTGAGTCGGTTGTCGTGAGTCGATAGTCGTGAGTCGATAGTCGTGAGTCGGAACTCGAAAGTCGGTTCTCAGTTGTTGGTAGTCGGTTGTCGTAAGTCGGTTGTCGTGAGTCGGTTGTCGTGAGTCGATAGTCGTGAGTCGATAGTCGTGAGTCGATAGTCGTGAGTCGATAGTCGTGAGTCGATAGTCGTGAGTCGATAGTCGTGAGTCGATAAACGTGAGTCGATAGTCGTGAGTCGATAGTCGTGAGTCGATAGTCGTGAGTCGGAAGACGGAAGTCGGAAGCGGAAGACGGAAGTCGGAAGTCGGAAGACGGAAGTCGGAAGACGGAAGTCGGTTCTCGGTTACTGGTAGTCGGTTGTCGTGAGTCGGTTGTCGTGAGTCGATAGACATGAGTCGGAATTCGAAAGTCGGTTCTCAGTTGTTGGTAGTCGGTTGTCGTAAGTCGGTTGTCGTGAGTCGGTTGTCGTGCGTCGATAGTCGTGAGTCGATAGTCGTGAGTCGATAGTCGTGAGTCGATAGTCGTGAGTCGATAGTCGTGAGTCGAAAGTCGTGAGTCGATAGTCGTGAGTCGATAGTCGTGAGTCGATAGTCGTGAGTCGATAGTCGTGAGTCGATAGTCCTGAGTCGATAGTCGTGAGTCGATAGTCGTGAGTCGATAGTCGTGAGTCGATAGTCGTGAGTCGATAGTCGTGAGTCGATAGTCGTGAGTCGATAGTCGTGGGTCGATAGTCGTGAGTCGATAGTCGTGAGTCGATAGTCGTGAGTCGATAGTCGTGAGTCGATAGTCGTGAGTCGATAGTCGTGAGTCGATAGTCGTGAGTCGATAGTCGTGAGTCGATAGTCGTGAGTCGATAGTCGTGAGTCGATAGTCGTGAATCGATAGTCGTGAGTCGATAGTCGTGAGTCGATAGTCGTGAGTCGATAGTCGTGAGTCGATAGTCGTGAGTCGATAGTCGTGAGTCGAAAGTCGTGAGTCGATAGTCGTGAGTCGATAGTCGTGAGTCGTCGAGTCGATAGTCGCGAGTCGATAGTCGTGAGTCGATAGTCGTGAGTCGATAGTCGTGAGTCGATAGTCGTGAGTCGATAGTCGTGAGTCGATAGTCGTGAGTCGATAGTCGTGAGTCGATAAACGTGAGTCGATAGTCGTGAGTCGATTGTCGTGAGTCAATAGTCGTGAGTCGATAGTCGTGAGTCGATAGTCGTGAGTCGATAGTCGCGAGTCGATAGTCGTGAGTCGATAGTCGTGAGTCGATAGTCGTGAGTCGATAGTCGTGAGTCGATAGTCGTGAGTCGATAGTCGTGAGTCGATAGTCGTGAATCGATAGTCGGTAGTCGGAAGTCGGTTATCGGTTGTCGGTAGTCGTGAGTCGGTTGTCGTGAGTCAATAGTCGGAAATCGGAAGGCGGTTATCGGCTGTCGATAGTCGTGAGTCGGAAGTCGTGAGTCCGTAGTAGTAAGTCGGTAGTCGGTAGTCGGTCGTCGGTAGTCGATAGTCGTGAGTCGATACTTGTGACTCAATAGTCGTGAGTCGATAGTCGTGAGTCGATAGTCGTCAGTCGATAGTCGTGAGTCTATAGTCGTGAGTCGATAGTCGTGAGTCGATAGTCGTGAGTCGATAGTCGTGAGTCGATAGTCGGGAGTCGATAGTCGTGAGTCGATAGTCGTGAGTCGATAGTCGTGAGTCGGAAGACGGAAGTCGGAAGACGGAAGTCGGAAGACGGAAGTCGGAAGACGGAAGTCGGAAGTCGGAAGACGGAAGTCGGAAGACGGAAGTCGGTTCTCGGTTGCTGGTAGTCGGTTGTCGTGAGTCGGTTGTCGTGAGTCGATAGTCATGAGTCGGAATTCGAAAGTCGGTTCTCAGTTGTTGGTAGTCGGTTGTCGTAAGTCGGTTGTCGTGAGTCGGTTGTCGTGAGTCGATAGTCGTGAGTCGATAGTCGTGAGTCGATAGTCGTGAGTCGATAGTCGTGAGTCGATAGTCGTGAGTCGAAAGTCGTGAGTCGATAGTCGTGAGTCGAAAGTCGTGAGTCGATAGTCGGGAGTCGATAGTCGAGAGTCGAAAGTCGTGAATTGATAGTCGTGAGTCGGTTGGCGTGAGTCGATAGTCGGTAGTCGGAAGGCGGTTATCGGTTGTCGGTAGTCGTGAAACAGTAGTCGTAAGTCGGTAGTAGTAAGTCGGAAGTCGGCAGTCAGTAGTCGATAGTCGTGAGTCGATAGTCGTGAGTCGATAAACATCAGTCGATAGCCGTGAGTCGATAGTCGTGAGTCGATAGTCGAGAGTCGATAGTCGTGAGTCGATAGTCGTGAGTCGATAGTCGTGAGTCGATAGTCGTGAGTCGATAGTCGTGAGTCGATAGTCGTGAGTCGAAAGTCGTGAGTCGAAAGTCGTGAGGCGATAGTCGTGAGTCGATAGTCGTGAGTCGATAGTCGTGAGTCGGTCGTGAGTCGATAGTCGAGTCGGTTGTCGTGAGTCGATAGTCGTGAGTCGATAGTCGTGAGTCGATAGCCGAGTCGCAAGACGGAATCGGAAGACGGAAGGCGGAAGACGGAAGACGGAAGACGGAAGTCGGAAGACGGAAGCCGGTTCTCGGTTGTCGTGAGTCGGTTGTCGGAGTCGGTTGTCGGAGTCGGTTGTCGTGAGTCGGCTGTCGTGAGTCGGTTGTCGAGTCGGTTGTCGGTTGTTGGTAGTCGGTAGTCGTGAATCGGTAGTCGGTAGTCTGTTATGGGTTGTCGCTAGTCGAGAGTCGGTTGGCGTGAGTCGATAGTCGGTAGTCGGAAGGCGGTTATCGGTTGTCGGTAGTCGTGAAACAGTAGTCGTAAGTCGGTAGTAGTAAGTCGGAAGTCGGCAGTCAGTAGTCGATAGTCGTGAGTCGATAGTCGTGAGTCGATAAACGTCAGTCGATATTCGTGAGTCGATAGTCGTGAGACGATAGTCGTGAATCGATAGTCGGTAGTCGGTTATCGGTTGTCGGTAGTCGTGAGTCGGTTGTCGTGAGTCGATAGTCGGAAGGCGGTTGTGGTGAGTCGATAGTCGGAAGGCGGTTGTGGTGAGTCGATAGTCGGAAGTCGGAAGGCGGTTATCGGCTGTCGATAGTCGTGAGTCGGTAGTCGTGAGTCGGTAGTAGTAAGTCGTAAGTCGGTAGTCGGTCGTCGGTAGTCGATAGTCGTGAGTCGATAGTCGTGACTCAATAGTCGTGAGTCGATAGTCGTGAGTCGATAGTCGTGAGTCGATAGTCGAGAGTCCGTTGTCGTGAATTGATAGTCGTGAGTCGGTTGTCGTGAGTCGGTTGTCGTGAGTCGGTTGTCGTGAGTCGGTTGTCGTGAGTCGGTTGTCGGTTGTTGGTAGTCGGTAGTCGTGAATCGATAGTCGGTTATCGGTTGTCGGTAGTGGTGAGTCGGTTGTCGTGAGTCGATAGTCGGAAGTCGGAAGGCGGTTATCGTGAGTCGATAGTCGGAAGTCGGAAGGCGGTTATCGGCTGTCGATAGTCGTGAGTCGGTAGTCGTGAGTCGGTAGTAGTAAGTCGTAAGTCGGTAGTCGGTCGTCGGTAGTCGATAGTCGTGAGTCGATAGTCGTGTCTCAATAGTCGTGAGTCGATAGTCGTGAGTCGATAGTCGTGAGTCGGAAGACGGAAGTCGGAAGTGGGAAGTCGGAAGACGGAAGTCGGAAGACGGAAGTCGGTTCTCGGTTGCTGGTAGTCGGTTGTCGTGAGTCGGTTGTCGTGAGTCGATAGTCGTGAGTCGATAGTTGTGAGTCGATAGTCGTGAGTCGATAGTCGTGAGTCGATAGTCGTGAGTCGATAGTCGTGAGTCGATAGTCGTGAGTGGATAGTCGTAAGTCGATAGTCGTGAGTCGATAGTCGTGAGTCGATAGTCGTGAGTCGATAGTCGTGAGTCGTGAGTCGATAGTCGTGAGTCGATAGTCGTGAGTCGATAGTCGTGAGTCGATAGTCTTGAGTCGATAGTCGGAAATCGGAAGGCGGTTTTCGGCTGTCGATAGTCGTGAGTCGGTAGTCGTGAGTCGGTAGTAGTAAGTCGGAAGTCTGTAGTCGGTCGTCGGTAGTCGATAGTCGTGAGTCGATAGTCGTGAGTCGGAAGACGGAAGTCGGAAGTGGGAAGTCGGAAGCGGAAGTCGGAAGACGGATTCGAAAGACGGAAGTCGGAAGACGTAAATCGGAAGACGGAAGACGGAAGTCGGTTCTCGGTTGCTGGTAGTCGGTTGTCGTGAGTCGGTTGTCGTGAGTCGGTTGTCGTGAGTCGATAGTCGTGAGTCGATAGTCGTGAGTCGATAGTCGTGAGTCGATAGTCGTGAGTCGATAGTCGTGAGTCGATAGTCGTGAGTCGATAGTCGTGAGTCGGAAGACGGAAGTCGGAAGCGGAAGACGGAAGTCGGTTCTCGGTTGCTGGTAGTCGGTTGTCGTAAGTCGGTTGTCGTGAGTCGGTTGTCGTGCGTCGATAGTCGTGAGTCGATAGTCGTGAGTCGATAGTCGTGAGTCGATAGTCGTGAGTCGATAGTCGTGAGTCGATAGTCGTGAGTCGATAGTCGTGAGTCGATAGTCATGAGTCGGAATTCGAAAGTCGGTTCTCAGTTGTTGGTAGTCGGTTGTCGTAAGTCGGTTGTCGTGAGTCGGTTGTCGTGAGTCGATAGTCGTGAGTCGATAGTCGTGAGTCGATAGTCGTGAGTCGATAGTCGTGAGTCGATAGTCGTGAGTCGATAGTCGTGAGTCGATAGTCGTGAGTCGATAGTCGTGAGTCGGAAGACGGAAGCGGAAGACGGAAGTCGGAAGACGGAAGTCGGAAGACGGAAGTCGGAAGACGGAAGTCGGTTCTCGGTTGCTGGTAGTCGGTTGTCGTAAGTCGGTTGTCGTGAGTCGGTTGTCGTGCGTCGATAGTCGTGAGTCGATAGTCGTGAGTCGATAGTCGTGAGTCGATAGTCGTGAGTCGATAGTCGTGAGTCGATAGTCGTGAGTCGATAGTCGTGAGTCGATAGTCGTGAGTCGATAGTCGTGAGTCGATAGTCGTGAGTCGATAGTCGTGAGTCGATAGTCGTGAGTCGATAGTCGTGAGTCGATAGTCGTGAGTCGATAGTCGTGAGTCGATAGTCGTGAGTCGATAGTCGTGAATCGATAGTCGGTAGTCGATAGTCGTGAGTCGATAGTCGATAGTCGTGAGTCGATAAACGTGAGTCGATAGTCGTGAGTCGATAGTCGTGAGTCGATAGTCGTGAGTCGATAGTCGTGAGTCGATAGTCGTGAGTCGATAGTCGTGAGTCGATAGTCGTGAGTCGATAGTCGTGAGTCGATAGTCGAGTCGATGATAGTCGATAGTCGTGAGTCGATAAACGTGAGTCGATAGTCGTGAGTCGATAGTCGTGAGTCGATAGTCGTGAGTCGATAGTCGTGAGTCGATAGTCGTGAGTCGATAGTCGTGAGTCGATAGTCGTGAGTCGATAGTCGTGAGTCGACAGTCGTGAGTCGATAGTCGTGAGTCAAAAGTCGTGAGTCGATAGTCGTGAGTCGATAGTCGTGTGTCGATTGTCGTGAGTCGATAGTCGTGAGTCGATAGTCGTGAGTCGATAGTCGTGAGTCGATAGTCGTGAGTCGATAGTCGTGAGTCGAAAGTCGTGAGTCGATAGTCGTGAGTCGGTAGTCGTGAGTCGATAGTCGTGAGTCGATAGTCGTGAGTCGATAAACGTGAGTCGAAAGTCGTGAGTCGATAGTCGTGAGTCGATAGTCGTGAGTCGATAGTCGTGAGTCGATAGTCGTGAGTCGATAAACGTGAGTCGATAGTCGTGAGTCGATAGTCGAGAGTCGATAGTCGTGAATTGATAGTCGTGAGTCGGTTGTCGTGAGTCGGTTGTCGGTTGTTGGTAGTCGGGAGTCGTGAATCGATAGTCGGTAGTCGGAAGTCGGTTATCGGCTGTCGATAGTCGTGAGTCGGTAGTCGTGAGTCGGTAGTAGTAAGTCGGAAGTCTGTAGTCGGTCGTCGGTAGTCGATAGTCGTGAGTCGATAGTCGTGAGTCGGAAGACGGAAGTCGGAAGTGGGAAGTCGGAAGACGGATTCGAAAGACGGAAGTCGGAAGACGTAAGTCGGAAGACGGAAGACGGAAGTCGGTTCTCGGTTGCTGGTAGTCGGTTGTCGTGAGTCGGTTGTCGTGAGTCGATAGTCATGAGTCGGAATTCGAAAGTCGGTTCTCAGTTGTTGGTAGTCGGTTGTCGTAAGTCGGTTGTCGTGAGTCGGTTGTCGTGAGTCGATAGTCGTGAGTCGATAGTCGTGAGTCGATAGTCGTGAGTCGATAGTCGTGAGTCGATAGTCGTGAGTCGATAGTCGTGAGTCGATAGTCGTGAGTCGATAAACGTGAGTCGATAGTCGTGAGTCGATAGTCGTGAGTCGATAGTCGTGAGTCGATAGTCGTGAGTCGATAGTCGTGAGTCGATAGTCGTGAGTCGATAGTCGTGAGTCGATAGTCGTGAGTCGATAGTCGTGAGTCGATAGTCGTGAGTCGATAGTCGTGAGTCGATAGTCGTGAATCGATAGTCGGTAGTCGGAAGTCGGTTATCGGTTGTCGGTAGTCTTGAGTCGGTTGTCGTGAGTCGATAGTCGGAAATCGGAAGGCGGTTATCGGCTGTCGATAGTCGTGAGTCGGTAGTCGTGAGTCCGTAGTACTAAGTCGTTAGTCGGTAGTCGGTAGTCGGTCGTCGGTAGTCGATAGTCGTGAGTCGATACTTGTGACTCAATAGTCGTGAGTCGATAGTCGTGAGTCGATAGTCGTGAGTCGATAGTCGTCAGTCGATAGTCGTGAGTCTATAGTCGTGAGTCGATAGTCGTGAGTCGATAGTCGTGAGTCGATAGTCGTGAGTCGATAGTCGTGAGTCGATAGTCGTGAGTCGATAGTCGTGAGTCGATAGTCGTGAGTCGGAAGACGGAAGTCGGAAGTGGGAAGTCGGAAGACGGAAGACGGAAGTCGAAAGACGGAAACCGGTTCTCGGTTGTCGTGAGTCGGTTGTCGTGAATCGGTTGTCGTGAGTCGGTTGTCGTGAGTCGGCTGTCGTGAGTCGGTTGTCGTGAGTCGGTTGTCGGTTGTTGGTAGTCGGTAGTCGTGAATCGGTAGTCGGTAGTCTGTTATGGGTTGTCGGTAGTCGAGAGTCGGTTGGCGTGAGTCGGTTGTCGTGAGTCGATAGTCGGAAGGCGGTTGTGGTGAGTCGATAGTCGGAAGTCGGAAGGCGGTTATCGGCTGTCGATAGTCGTGAGTCGGTAGTCGTGAGTCGGTAGTAGTAAGTCGTAAGTCGGTAGTCGGTCGTCGGTAGTCGATAGTCGTGAGTCGATAGTCGTGACTCAATAGTCGTGAGTCGATAGTCGTGAGTCGATAGTCGTGAGTCGATAGTCGAGAGTCCATAGTCGTGAATTGATAGTCGTGAGTCGGTTGTCGTGAGTCGGTTGTCGTGAGTCGATAGTCATGAGTCGGAATTCGGAAAGTCGGTTCTCAGTCGTGTTGGTAGTCGGTTGTCGTAAGTCGGTTGTCGTGAGTCGGTTGTCGTGCGTCGATAGTCGTGAGTCGATAGTCGTGAGTCGATAGTCGTGAGTCGATAAACGTGAGTCGATAGTCGTGAGTCGATAGTCGTGAGTCGATAGTCGTGAGTCGATAGTCGTGAGTCGATAGTCGTGAGTCGATAGTCGTGAGTCGATAGTCGTGAGTCGATAGTCGTGTGTGGGAAGTGGGAAGCCGGAAGACGGAAGTCGGAAGACGGAAGTCGGAAGACGGAAGTCGGAAGACGGAAGTCGGAAGACGGAAGTCGGAAGACGGAAGTCGGAAGACGGAAGTCGGAAGACGGAAGTCGGTTCTCGGTTGCTGGTAGTCGGTTGTCGTGAGTCGGTTGTCGTGAGTCGATAGTCATGAGTCGGAATTCGAAAGTCGGTTCTCAGTTGTTGGTAGTCGGTTGTCGTAAGTCGGTTGTCGTGAGTCGGTTGTCGTGAGTCGATAGTCGTGAGTCGATAGTCGTGAGTCGATAGTCGTGAGTCGATAGTCGTGAGTCGATAGTCGGAGTCGAAAGTCGTGAGTCGATAGTCGTGAGTCGAAAGTCGTGAGTCGATAGTCGTCGAGTCGATAGTCGAGAGTCGAAAGTCGTGAATTGATAGTCGTGAGTCGGTTAGCGTGAGTCGATAGTCGGTAGTCGGAAGGCGGTTATCGGTAGTCGTGAAACAGTAGTCGTAAGTCGGTAGTAGTAAGTCGGAAGTCGGCAGTCAGTAGTCGATAGTCGTGAGTCGATAGTCGTGAGTCGATAAACGTCAGTCGATAGTCGTGAGTCGATAGTCGTGAGTCGATAGTCGAGAGTCGATAGTCGTGAGTCGATAGTCGCGAGTCGATAGTCGTGAGTCGATAGTCGTGAGTCGATAGTCGTGAGTCGATAGTCGTGAGTCGAAAGTCGTGAGGCGATAGTCGTGAGTCGATAGTCGTGAGTCGATAGTCGTGAGTCGGTTGTCGTGAGTCGGTTGTCGTGAGTCGATAGTCGTGAGTCGATAGTCGTGAGTCGATAGTCGTGAGTCGATAGTCTATAGTCGTGCGTCGATAAACGTGAGTCGATAGTCGTGAGTCGATAGCCGTGAGTCGCAAGACGGAAGTCGGAAGACGGAAGACGGAAGTCGTGAGTCGATAGTCGTGAGTCGATAGTCGTGAGTCAAAAGTCGTGAGTCGATAGTCGTGAGTCGATAGTCGTGAGTCGATAGTCGTGAGTCGATAGTCGTGAGTCGGTTGTCGTGAGTCGATAGTCGTGAGTCGGTAGTCGTGAGTCGATAGTCGTGAGTCGATAGTCGTGAGTCGATAAACGTGAGTCGAAAGTCGTGAGTCGATAGTCGTGAGTCGATAGTCGTGAGTCGATAGTCGTGAGTCGATAGTCGTGAGTCGATAAACGTGAGTCGATAAACGTGAGTCCATAGTCGAGAGTCGATAGTCGTGAATTGATAGTCGTGAGTCGGTTGTCGTGAGTCGGTTGTCGGTTGTTGGTAGTCGGGAGTCGTGAATCGATAGTCGGTAGTCGGAAGTCGGTTGTCGGTAGTCGTGAGTCGGTTGTCGTGAGTCGATAGTCGGAAATCGGAAGGCGGTTATCGGCTGTCGATAGTCGTGAGTCGGTAGTCGTGAGTCGGTAGTAGTAAGTCGGAAGTTTGTAGTCGGTCGTCGGTAGTCGATAGTCGTGAGTCGATAGTCGTGAGTCGGAAGACGGAAGTCGGAAGTGGGAAGTCGGAAGCGGAAGTCGGAAGACGGATTCGAAAGACGGAAACCGGAAGACGTAAGTCGGAAGACGGAAGTCGGTTCTCGGTTGCTGGTAGTCGGTTGTCGTGAGTCGGTTGTCGTGAGTCGATAGTCATGAGTCGGAATTCGAAAGTCGGTTCTCAGTTGTTGGTAGTCGGTTGTCGTAAGTCGGTTGTCGTGAGTCGGTTGTCGTGAGTCGATAGTCGTGAGTCGATAGTCGTGAGTCGATAGTCGTGAGTCGATAGTCGTGAGTCGATAGTCGTGAGTCGATAGTCGTGAGTCGATAGTCGTGAGTCGATAGTCGTGAGTCGATAGTCGTGAGTCGATAGTCGTGAGTCGATAGTCGTGAGTCGATAGTCGTGAGTCGATAGTCGTGAGTCGATAGTCGGAATCGATAGTCGGTAGTCGGAAGTCGGTTATCGGTTGTCGGTAGTCTTGAGTCGGTTGTCGTGAGTCGATAGTCGGAAATCGGAAGGCGGTTATCGGCGGTCGATAGTCGTGAGTCGGTAGTCGTGAGTCCGTAGTCGTGAGTCCGTAGTAGTAAGTCGTAAGTCGGTAGTCGGTAGTCGGTCGTCGGTAGTCGATAGTCGTGAGTCGATACTTGTGACTCAATAGTCGTGAGTCGATAGTCGTGAGTCGATAGTCGTCAGTCGAAAGTCGTGAGTCTATAGTCGTGAGTCGATAGTCGTGAGTCGATAGTCGTGAGTCGATAGTCGATAGTCGTGAGTCGATAGTCGTGAGTCGATAGTCGAGTCGGAAGACGGAAGTCAGAAGTGGGAAGTCGGAAGACGGAAGTCGGAAGACGAAAGTCGGAAGACGGAAGTCGGAAGACGGAAGTCGGAAGACGGAAGTCGGAAGACGGAAGTCGGAAGACGGAAGTCGGAAGACGGAAGACGGAAGTCGGAAGACGGAAGTCGGAAGACGGAAGTCGGAAGACGGAAGTCGGAAGACGGAAGTCGGAAGACGGAAGTCGGTTCTCGGTTGCTGGTAGTCGGTTGTCGTGAGTCGGTTGTCGTGAGTCGATAGTCATGAGTCGGAATTCGAAAGTCGGTTCTCAGTTGTTGGTAGTCGGTTGTCGTAAGTCGGTTGTCGTGAGTCGGTTGTCGTGAGTCTATAGTCGTGAGTCGATAGTCGTGAGTCGATAGTCGTGAGTCGATAGTCGTGAGTCGATAGTCGTGAGTCGAAAGTCGTGAGTCGATAGTCGTGAGTCGAAAGTCGTGAGTCGATAGTCGTGAGTCGATAGTCGAGAGTCGAAAGTCGTGAATTGATAGTCGTGAGTCGGTTGGCGTGAGTCGATAGTCGGTAGTCGGAAGGCGGTTATCGGTTGTCGGTAGTCGTGAAACAGTAGTCGTAATTCGGCAGTAGTAAGTCGGAAGTCGGCAGTCAGTAGTCGATAGTCGTGAGTCGATAGTCGTGAGTCGATAAACGTCAGTCGATAGTCGTGAGTCGATAGTCGTGAGTCGATAGTCGAGAGTCGATAGTCGTGAGTCGATAGTCGTGAGTCGATAGTCGTGAGTCGATAGTCGTGAGTGGATAGTTGTGAGTCGATAGTCGTGAGTCGAAAGTCGTGAGGCGACAGTCGTGAGTCGATAGTCGTGCGTCGATAAACGTGAGTCGATAGTCGTGAGTCGATAGCCGTGAGTCGCAAGACGGAAGTCGGAAGACGGAAGGCGGAAGACGGAAGTCGGAAGACGGAAGTCGGAAGACGGAAGCCGGTTCTCGGTTGTCGTGAGCCGGTTGTCGTGAGTCGGTTGTCGTGAGTCGGTTGTCGGTTGTTGGTAGTCGGTAGTCGTGAATCGGTAGTCGGTAGTCTGTTATGGGTTGTCGGTAGTCGAGAGTCGGTTGGCGTGAGTCGGTTGTCGTGAGTCGATAGTCGGAAGGCGGTTGTGGTGAGTCGATAGTCGGAAGTCGGAAGGCGGTTATCGGCTGTCGATAGTCGTGAGTCGGTAGTCGTGAGTCGGTAGTAGTAAGTCGTAAGTCGGTAGTCGGTCGTCGGTAGTCGATAGTCGTGAGTCGATAGTCGTGACTCAATAGTCGTGAGTCGATAGTCGTGAGTCGATAGTCGTGAGTCGATAGTCGAGAGTCCATAGTCGTGAATTGATAGTCGTGAGTCGGTTGTCGTGAGTCGGTTGTCGTGAGTCGATAGTCATGAGTCGGAATTCGAAAGTCGGTTCTCAGTTGTTGGTAGTCGGTTGTCGTAAGTCGGTTGTCGTGAGTCGGTTGTCGTGCGTCGATAGTCGTGAGTCGATAGTCGTGAGTCGATAGTCGTGAGTCGATAAACGTGAGTCGATAGTCGTGAGTCGATAGTCGTGAGTCGATAGTCGTGAGTCGATAGTCGTGAGTCGATAGTCGTGAGTCGATAGTCGTGAGTCGATAGTCGTGAGTCGATAGTCGTGTGTGGGAAGTGGGAAGCCGGAAGACGGAAGTCGGAAGACGGAAGTCGGAAGACGGAAGTCGGAAGACGGAAGTCGGAAGACGGAAGTCGGAAGACGGAAGTCGGAAGACGGAAGTCGGAAGACGGAAGTCGGTTCTCGGTTGCTGGTAGTCGGTTGTCGTGAGTCGGTTGTCGTGAGTCGATAGTCATGAGTCGGAATTCGAAAGTCGGTTCTCAGTTGTTGGTAGTCGGTTGTCGTAAGTCGGTTGTCGTGAGTCGGTTGTCGTGAGTCGATAGTCGTGAGTCGATAGTCGTGAGTCGATAGTCGTGAGTCGATAGTCGTGAGTCGATAGTCGTGAGTCGAAAGTCGTGAGTCGATAGTCGTGAGTCGAAAGTCGTGAGTCGATAGTCGTGAGTCGATAGTCGAGAGTCGAAAGTCGTGAATTGATAGTCGTGAGTCGGTTAGCGTGAGTCGATAGTCGGTAGTCGGAAGGCGGTTATCGGTAGTCGTGAAACAGTAGTCGTAAGTCGGTAGTAGTAAGTCGGAAGTCGGCAGTCAGTAGTCGATAGTCGTGAGTCGATAGTCGTGAGTCGATAAACGTCAGTCGATAGTCGTGAGTCGATAGTCGTGAGTCGATAGTCGAGAGTCGATAGTCGTGAGTCGATAGTCGCGAGTCGATAGTCGTGAGTCGATAGTCGTGAGTCGATAGTCGTGAGTCGATAGTCGTGAGTCGAAAGTCGTGAGGCGATAGTCGTGAGTCGATAGTCGTGAGTCGATAGTCGTGAGTCGGTTGTCGTGAGTCGGTTGTCGTGAGTCGATAGTCGTGAGTCGATAGTCGTGAGTCGATAGTCGTGAGTCGATAGTCTATAGTCGTGCGTCGATAAACGTGAGTCGATAGTCGTGAGTCGATAGCCGTGAGTCGCAAGACGGAAGTCGGAAGACGGAAGACGGAAGTCGTGAGTCGATAGTCGTGAGTCGATAGTCGTGAGTCAAAAGTCGTGAGTCGATAGTCGTGAGTCGATAGTCGTGAGTCGATAGTCGTGAGTCGATAGTCGTGAGTCGGTTGTCGTGAGTCGATAGTCGTGAGTCGGTAGTCGTGAGTCGATAGTCGTGAGTCGATAGTCGTGAGTCGATAGACGTGAGTCGAAAGTCGTGAGTCGATAGTCGTGAGTCGATAGTCGTGAGTCGATAGTCGTGAGTCGATAGTCGTGAGTCGATAAACGTGAGTCGATAAACGTGAGTCCATAGTCGAGAGTCGATAGTCGTGAATTGATAGTCGTGAGTCGGTTGTCGTGAGTCGGTTGTCGGTTGTTGGTAGTCGGGAGTCGTGAATCGATAGTCGGTAGTCGGAAGTCGGTTGTCGGTAGTCGTGAGTCGGTTGTCGTGAGTCGATAGTCGGAAATCGGAAGGCGGTTATCGGCTGTCGATAGTCGAGTCGGTAGTCGTGAGTCGGTAGTAGTAAGTCGGAAGTCTGTAGTCGGTCGTCGGTAGTCGATAGTCGTGAGTCGATAGTCGTGAGTCGGAAGACGGAAGTCGGAAGTGGGAAGTCGGAAGCGGAAGTCGGAAGACGGATTCGAAAGACGGAAACCGGAAGACGTAAGTCGGAAGACGGAAGTCGGTTCTCGGTTGCTGGTAGTCGGTTGTCGTGAGTCGGTTGTCGTGAGTCGATAGTCATGAGTCGGAATTCGAAAGTCGGTTCTCAGTTGTTGGTAGTCGGTTGTCGTAAGTCGGTTGTCGTGAGTCGGTTGTCGTGAGTCGATAGTCGTGAGTCGATAGTCGTGAGTCGATAGTCGTGAGTCGATAGTCGTGAGTCGATAGTCGTGAGTCGATAGTCGTGAGTCGATAGTCGTGAGTCGATAGTCGTGAGTCGATAGTCGTGAGTCGATAGTCGTGAGTCGATAGTCGTGAGTCGATAGTCGTGAGTCGATAGTCGTGAGTCGATAGTCGTGAATCGATAGTCGGTAGTCGGAAGTCGGTTATCGGTTGTCGGTAGTCTTGAGTCGGTTGTCGTGAGTCGATAGTCGGAAATCGGAAGGCGGTTATCGGCGGTCGATAGTCGTGAGTCGGTAGTCGTGAGTCCGTAGTCGTGAGTCCGTAGTAGTAAGTCGTAAGTCGGTAGTCGGTAGTCGGTCGTCGGTAGTCGATAGTCGTGAGTCGATACTTGTGACTCAATAGTCGTGAGTCGATAGTCGTGAGTCGATAGTCGTCAGTCGAAAGTCGTGAGTCTATAGTCGTGAGTCGATAGTCGTGAGTCGATAGTCGTGAGTCGATAGTCGATAGTCGTGAGTCGATAGTCGTGAGTCGATAGTCGTGAGTCGGAAGACGGAAGTCAGAAGTGGGAAGTCGGAAGACGGAAGTCGGAAGACGAAAGTCGGAAGACGGAAGTCGGAAGACGGAAGTCGGAAGACGGAAGTCGGAAGACGGAAGTCGGAAGACGGAAGTCGGAAGACGGAAGACGGAAGTCGGAAGACGGAAGTCGGAAGACGGAAGTCGGAAGACGGAAGTCGGAAGACGGAAGTCGGAAGACGGAAGTCGGTTCTCGGTTGCTGGTAGTCGGTTGTCGTGAGTCGGTTGTCGTGAGTCGATAGTCATGAGTCGGAATTCGAAAGTCGGTTCTCAGTTGTTGGTAGTCGGTTGTCGTAAGTCGGTTGTCGTGAGTCGGTTGTCGTGAGTCGATAGTCGTGAGTCGATAGTCGTGAGTCGATAGTCGTGAGTCGATAGTCGTGAGTCGATAGTCGTGAGTCGAAAGTCGTGAGTCGATAGTCGTGAGTCGAAAGTCGTGAGTCGATAGTCGTGAGTCGATAGTCGAGAGTCGAAAGTCGTGAATTGATAGTCGTGAGTCGGTTGGCGTGAGTCGATAGTCGGTAGTCGGAAGGCGGTTATCGGTTGTCGGTAGTCGTGAAACAGTAGTCGTAAGTCGGTAGTAGTAAGTCGGAAGTCGGCAGTCAGTAGTCGATAGTCGTGAGTCGATAAACGTCAGTCGATAGTCGTGAGTCGATAGTCGTGAGTCGATAGTCGAGAGTCGATAGTCGTGAGTCGATAGTCGTGAGTCGATAGTCGTGAGTCGATAGTCGTGAGTGGATAGTTGTGAGTCGATAGTCGTGAGTCGAAAGTCGTGAGGCGACAGTCGTGAGTCGATAGTCGTGCGTCGATAAACGTGAGTCGATAGTCGTGAGTCGATAGCCGTGAGTCGCAAGACGGAAGTCGGAAGACGGAAGGCGGAAGACGGAAGTCGGAAGACGGAAGTCGGAAGACGGAAGCCGGTTCTCGGTTGTCGTGAGCCGGTTGTCGTGAGTCGGTTGTCGTGAGTCGGTTGTCGTAAGTCGGCTGTCGTGAGTCGGTTGTCGTGAGTCAGTTGTCGGTTGTTGGTAGTCGGTAGTCGTGAATCGGTAGTCGGTAGTCTGTTATGGGTTGTCTGTAGTCGAGAGTCGGTTGGCGTGAGTCGATAGTCGGTAGTCGGAAGGCGGTTATCGGTTGTCGGTAGTCGTGAAACAGTAGTCGTAAGTCGGTAGTAGTAAGTCGGAAGTCGGCAGTCAGTAGTCGATAGTCGTGAGTCGATAAACGTCAGTCGATAGTCGTGAGTCGATAGTCGTGAGTCGATAGTCGTGAATCGATAGTCGGTAGTCGGTTATCGGTTGTCGGTAGTCGTGAGTCGGTTGTCGTGAGTCGATAGTCGGAAGGCGGTTGTGGTGAGTCGATAGTCGGAAGTCGGAAGGCGGTTATCGGCTGTCGATAGTCGTGAGTCGGTAGTCGTGAGTCGGTAGTAGTAAGTCGTAAGTCGGTAGTCGGTCGTCGGTAGTCGATAGTCGTGAGTCGATAGTCATGACTCAATAGTCGTGAGTCGATAGTCGTGAGTCGATAGTCGTGAGTCGATAGTCGAGAGTCCATAGTCGTGAATTGATAGTCGTGAGTCGGTTGTCGTGAGTCGGTTGTCGTGAGTCGGTTGTCGTGAGTCGGTTGTCGGTTGTTGGTAGTCGGTAGTCGTGAATCGATAGTCGGTAGTCGGTTATCGGCTGTCGATAGTCGTGAGTCGATAGCCGTGAGTCGCAAGACGGAAGGCGGAAGACGGAAGACGGAAGTCGGAAGACGGAAGACGGAAGTCGGAAGACGGAAGCCGGTTCTCGGTTGTCGTGAGTCGGTTGTCGTGAGTCGGTAGTTGTGAGTCGGTAGAAGTAAGTCGTAAGTCGGTAGTCGGTCGTCGGTAGTCGATAGTCGTGAGTCGATAGTCATGACGCAATAGTCGTGATTCGATAGTCGTAAGTCGATAGTCGTGAGTCGGTTGTCGTGAGTCGGTTGTCGTGAGTCGGTTGTCGGTTGTTGGTAGTCGGTAGTCGTGAATCGATAGTCGGTAGTCGGTTATCGGTTGTCGGTAGTCGTGAGTCGGTTGTCGTGAGTCGATAGTCGGAAGTCGGAAGGCGGTTATCGTGAGTCGATAGTCGGAAGTCGGAAGGCGGTTATCGGCTGTCGATAGTCGTGAGTCGGTAGTCGTGAGTCGGTAGTAGTAAGTCGTAAGTCGGTAGTCGGTCGTCGGTAGTCGATAGTCGTGAGTCGATAGTCGGAAGTCGGTTATCGGTTGTCGGTAGTCGTGAGTTGGTTGTCGTGAGTCGATAGTCGGAAGGCGGTTGTGGTGAGTCGATAGTCGGAAGTCGGAAGGCGGTTATCGGCTGTCGATAGTCGTGAGTCGATAGTCGTGAGTCGATAGTCGATAGTCGTGCGTCGATAGACGTGAGTCGATAGTCGTGAGTCGATAGCCGTGAGTCGCAAGACGGAAGTCGTGAGACGGAAGGCGGAAGACGGAAGACGGAATTCGGAAGACGGAAGCCGGTTCTCGGTTGTCGTGAGTCGGTTGTCGAGTCGGTTGTCGTGAGTCGGTTGTCGTGAGTCGGCTGTCGTGAGTCGGTTGTCGTGAGTCGGTTGTCGGTTGTTGGTAGTCGGTAGTCGTGAATCGGTAGTCTGTTATGGGTTGTCGGTAGTCGAGAGTCGGTTGGCGTGAGACGGTTGTCGTGAGTCGATAGTCGTATGGCGGTTGTGGTGAGTCGATAGTCGGAAGTCGGAAGGCGGTTATCGGCTGTCGATAGTCGTGAGTCGGTAGTCGTGAGTCGGTAGTAGTAAGTCGTAAGTCGGTAGTCGGTCGTCGGTAGTCGATAGTCGTGAGTCGATAGTCGTGACTCAATAGTCGTGAGTCGATAGTCGTGAGTCGATAGTCGTGAGTCGATAGTCGAGAGTCCATAGTCGTGAATTGATAGTCGTGAGTCGGTTGTCGTGAGTCGGTTGTCGTGAGTCGGTTGTCGTGAGTCGGTTGTCGGTTGTTGGTAGTCGGTAGTCGTGAATCGATAGTCGGTAGTCGGTTATCGGTTGTCGGTAGTCGTGAGTCGGTTGTCGTGAGTCGATAGTCGGAAGTCGGATGGCGGTTGTGGTGAGTCGATAGTCGGAAGTCGGAAGGCGGTTATCGGCTGTCGATAGTCGTGAGTCGGTAGTCGTGAGTCGGTAGTAGTAAGTCGTAAGTCGGTAGTCGGTCGTCGGTAGTCGATAGTCGTGAGTCGATAGTCGTGAGTTGATAGTCGTGAGTCGATAGTCGTGAGTCGATAGTCGTGATTCGATAGTCGTAAGTCGATAGTCGTGAGTCGATAGTCGTGAGTCGATAGTCGTGAGTCTATAGTCGTGAGTCGATAGTCGTGAGTCGATAGTCGGAAGTCGATAGTCGGAAATCGGAAGGCGGTTATCGGCTGTCGATAGTCGTGAGTCGGTAGTCGTGAGTCGGTAGTAGTAAGTCGGAAGTCTGTAGTCGGTCGTCGGTAGTCGATAGTCGTGAGTCGATAGTCGTGAGTCGGTTGTCGTGAGTCGGTTGTCGGTTGTTGGTAGTCGGTAGTCGTGAATCGATAGTCGGTAGTCGGTTATCGGTTGTCGGTAGTCGTGAGTCGGTTGTCGTGAGTCGATAGTCGGAAGTCGGAAGGCGGTTATCGTGAGTCGATAGTCGGAAGTCGGAAGGCGGTTATCGGCTGTCGATAGTCGTGAGTCGGTAGTCGTGAGTCGGTAGTAGTAAGTCGTAAGTCGGTAGTCGGTCGTCGGTAGTCGATAGTCGTGAGTCGATAGTCGTGGGTTGATAGTCGTGAGTCGATAGTCGTGAGTCGATAGTCGTGATTCGATAGTCGTAAGTCGATAGTCGTGAGTCGATAGTCGTGAGTCGATAGTCGTGAGTCTATAGTCGTGAGTCGATAGTCGTGAGTCGATAGTCGGAAGTCGATAGTCGGAAATCGGAAGGCGGTTATCGGCTGTCGATAGTCGTGAGTCGGTAGTCGTGAGTCGGTAGTAGTAAGTCGGAAGTCTGTAGTCGGTCGTCGGTAGTCGATAGTCGTGAGTCGATAGTCGTGAGTCGGAAGACGGAAGTCGGAAGTGGGAAGTCGGAAGCGGAAGTCGGAAGACGGATTCGAAAGACGGAAGTCGGAAGACGTAAGTCGGAAGACGTAAGTCGAAAGACGGAAGACGGAAGTCGGTTCTCGGTTGCTGGTAGTCGGTTGTCGTGAGTCGGTTGTCGTGAGTCGATAGTCATGAGTCGGAATTCGAAAGTCAGTTCTCAGTTGTTGGTAGTCGGTTGTCGTAAGTCGGTTGTCGTTAGTCGGTTGTCGTGAGTCGATAGTCGTGAGTCGATAGTCGTGAGTCGATAGTCGTGAGTCGATACTTGTGACTCAATAGTCGTGAGTCGATAGTCGTGAGTCGATAGTCGTGAGTCGATAGTCGTGAGTCGATAGTCATGACTCAATAGTCGTGAGTCGATAGTCGTGAGTCGATAGTCGTGAGTCGATAGTCGAGAGTCCATAGTCGTGAATTGATAGTCGTGAGTCGGTTGTCGTGAGTCGGTTGTCGTGAGTCGGTTGTCGGTTGTTGGTAGTCGGTAGTCGTGAATCGATAGTCGGTAGTCGGTTATCGGTTGTCGGTAGTCGTGAATCGGTTGTCGTGAGTCGATAGTCGGAAGTCGGAAGGCGGTTATCGTGAGTCGATAGTCGGAAGTCGGAAGGCGGTTATCGGCTGTCGATAGTCGTGAGTCGGTAGTCGTGAGTCGGTAGTAGTAAGTCGTAAGTCGGTAGTCGGTCGTCGGTAGTCGATAGTCGTGAGTCGATAGTCGGAAGTCGGTTATCGGTTGTCGGTAGTCGTGAGTCGGTTGTCGTGAGTCGATAGTCGGAAGGCGGTTGTGGTGAGTCGATAGTCGGAAGTCGGAAGGCGGTTATCGGCTGTCGATAGTCGTGAGTCGATAGTCGTGAGTCGATAGCCGTGAGTCGCAAGACGGAAGTCGGAAGACGGAAGGCGGAAGACGGAAGACGGAAGTCGGAAGACGGAAGCCGGTTATCGGTTGTCGTGAGTCGGTTGTCGTGAGTCGGTTTCCGTGAGTCGGTTGTCGTGAGTCGGCTGTCGTGAGTCGGTTGTCGTGAGTCGGTTGTCGGTTGTTGGTAGTCGGTAGCCGTGAATCGGTAGTCGGTAGTCTGTTATGGGTTGTCGGTAGACGAGAGTCGGTTGGCGTGAGTCGGTTGTCGTGAGTCGATAGTCGGAAGGCGGTTGTGGTGAGTCGATAGTCGGAAGTCGGAAGGCGGTTATCGGCTGTCGATAGTCGTGAGTCGGTAGTCGTGAGTCGGTAGTAGTAAGTCGTAAGTCGGTAGTCGGTCGGCGGTAGTCGATAGTCGTGAGTCGATAGTCGTGACTCAATAGTCGTGAGTCGATAGTCGTGAGTCGATAGTCGTGAGTCGATAGTCGAGAATCCATAGTCGTGAATTGATTGTCGTGAGTCGGTTGTCGTGAGTCAGTTGTCGTGAGTCGGTTGTCGGTTGTTGGTAGTCGGTAGTCGTGAATCGATAGTCTGTAGTCGGTTATCGGTTGTCGGTAGTCGTGAGTCGGTTGTCGTGAGTCGATAGTCGGAAGTCGGAAGGCGGTTATCGTGAGTCGATAGTCGGAAGTCGGAAGGCGGTTATCGGCTGTCGATAGTCGTGAGTCGGTAGTCGTGAGTCGGTAGTAGTAAGTCGTAAGTCGGTAGTCGGTCGTCGGTAGTCGATAGTCGTGAGTTGATAGTCGTGAGTCGGTAGTAGTAAGTCGTAAGTCGGTAGTCGGTCGTCGGTAGTCGATAGTCGTGAGTTGATAGTCGTGAGTCGATAGTCGTGAGTCGATAGTCGTGATTCGATAGTCGTAAGTCGATAGTCGTGAGTCGATTTTCGTGAGTCGATAGTCGTGAGTCGATAGTCGTGAGTCGATAGTCGTGAATTGATTGTCGTGAGTCGGTTGTCGTGAGTCGGTTGTCGTGAGTCGGTTGTCGGTTGTTGGTAGTCGGTAGTCGTGAATCGATAGTCGGTAGTCGGTTATCGGTTGTCGGTAGTCGAGAGTCGGTTGGCGCGAGTCGTTTGTCGTGAGTCGATAGTCGGAAGGCGGTTGTGGTGAGTCGATAGTCGGAAGTCGGAAGGCGGTTATCGGCTGTCGATAGTCGTGCGTCGATAAACGTGAGTCGATAGTCGTGAGTCGATAGCCGTGAGTCGCAGGACGGAAGGCGGAAGACGGAAGACGGAAGTCGGAAGACGGAAGCCGGTTCTCGGTTGTCGTGAGTCGGTTGTCGTGAGTCGGTAGTCGTGAGTCGGTAGTAGTAAGTCGTAAGTCGATAGTCGGTCGTCGGTAGTCGATAGTCGTGAGTCGATAGTCATGACTCAATAGTCGTGATTCGATAGTCGTAAGTCGATAGTCGTGAGTCGGTTGTCGTGAGTCGGTTGTCGTGAGTCGGTTGTCGTGAGTCGGTTGTCGGTTGTTGGTAGTCGGTAGTCGTGAATTGATAGTCGGTAGTCGGTTATCGGTTGTCGGTAGTCGTGAGTCGGTTGTCGTGAGTCGATAGTCGGAAGTCGGAAGGCGGTTATCGTGAGTCGATAGTCGGAAGTCGGAAGGCGGTTATCGGCTGTCGATAGTCGTGAGTCGGTAGTAGTAAGTCGTAAGTCGGTAGTCGGTCGTCGGTAGTCGATAGTCGTGAGTCGATAGTCGGAAGTCGGTTATCGGTTGTCGGTAGTCGTGAGTCGGTTGTCGTGAGTCGATAGTCGGAAGGCGGTTGTGGTGAGTCGATAGTCGGAAGTCGGAAGGCGGTTATCGGCTGTCGATAGTCGTGAGTCGATAGTCGTGAGTCGATAGTCGATAGTCGTGCGTCGATAGACGTGAGTCGATAGTCGTGAGTCGATAGCCGTGAGTCGCAAGACGGAAGTCGGGAGACGGAAGGCGGAAGACGGAAGACGGAAGTCGGAAGACGGAAGCCGGTTCTCGGTTGTCGTGAGTCGGTTGTCGTGAGTCGGTTGTCGTGAGTCGGTTGTCGTGAGTCGGCTGTCGTGAGTCGGTTGTCGTGAGTCGGTTGTCGGTTGTTGGTAGTCGGTAGTCGTGAATCGGTAGTCTGTTATGGGTTGTCGGTAGTCGAGAGTCGGTTGGCGTGAGTCGGTTGTCCTGAGTCGATAGTCGGATGGCGGTTGTGGTGAGTCGATAGTCGGAAGTCGGAAGGCGGTTATCGGCTGTCGATAGTCGTGAGTCGGTAGTCGTGAGTCGGTAGTAGTAAGTCGTAAGTCGGTAGTCGGTCGTCGGTAGTCGATAGTCGTGAGTCGATAGTCGTGACTCAATAGTCGTGAGTCGATAGTCGTGAGTCGATAGTCGTGAGTCGATAGTCGAGAGTCCATAGTCGTGAATTGATAGTCGTCGAGTCGGTTGTCGGAGTCGGTTGTCGTGAGTCGGTTGTCGGTTGTTGGTAGTCGGTAGTCGTGAATCGATAGTCGGTAGTCGGTTATCGGTTGTCGGTAGTCGTGAGTCGGTTGTCGTGAGTCGATAGTCGGAAGTCGGAAGGCGGTTATCGTGAGTCGATAGTCGGAAGTCGGAAGGCGGTTATCGGCTGTCGATAGTCGTGAGTCGGTAGTCGTGAGTCGGTAGTAGTAAGTCGTAAGTCGGTAGTCGGTCGTCGGTAGTCGATAGTCGTGAGTCGATAGTCGTGAGTTGATAGTCGTGAGTCGATAGTCGTGAGTCGATAGTCGTGATTCGATAGTCGTAAGTCGATAGTCGTGAGTCGATAGTCGTGAGTCGATAGTCGTGAGTCGATAGTCGTGAGTCGATAGTCGTGAGTCGATAGTCGGAAGTCGGAAGTCGATAGTCGGAAATCGGAAGGCGGTTATCGGCTGTCGATAGTCGTGAGTCGGTAGTCGTGAGTCGGTAGTAGTAAGTCGGAAGTCTGTAGTCGGTCGTCGGTAGTCGATAGTCGTGAGTCGATAGTCGTGAGTCGGAAGACGGAAGTCGGAAGTGGGAAGTCGGAAGCGGAAGTCGGAAGACGGATTCGAAAGACGGAAGTCGGAAGACGTAAGTCGGAAGACGTAAGTCGGAAGACGTAAGTCGAAAGACGGAAGACGGAAGTCGGTTCTCGGTTGCTGGTAGTCGGTTGTCGTGAGTCGGTTGTCGTGAGTCGATAGTCATGAGTCGGAATTCGAAAGTCAGTTCTCAGTTGTTGGTAGTCGGTTGTCGTAAGTCGGTTGTCGTTAGTCGGTTGTCGTAAGGCGATAGTCGTGAGTCGATAGTCGTGAGTCGATAGTCGTAAGTCGAAAGTCGTGAGTCGATAGTCGTGAGTCCGTAGTAGTAAGTCGTAAGTCGGAAGTCGGTAGTCGGTCGTCGGTAGTCGATAGTCGTGAGTCGATACTTGTGACTCAATAGTCGTGAGTCGATAGTCGTGAGTCGATAGTCGTGAGTCGATAGTCGTGAGTCGATAGTCATGACTCAATAGTCGTGAGTCGATAGTCGTGAGTCGATAGTCGTGAGTCGATAGTCGAGAGTCCATAGTCGTGAATTGATAGTCGTGAGTCGGTTGTCGTGAGTCGGTTGTCGGTTGTTGGTAGTCGGTAGTCGTGAATCGATAGTCGGTAGTCGGTTATCGTTTGTCGGTAGTCGTGAGTCGGTTGTCGTGAGTCGATAGTCGGAAGTCGGAAAGCGGTTATCGTGAGTCGATAGTCGGAAGTCGGAAGGCGGTTATCGGCTGTCGATAGTCGTGAGTCGGTAGTCGTGAGTCGGTAGTAGTAAGTCGTAAGTCGGTAGTCGGTCGTCGGTAGTCGATAGTCGTGAGTCGATAGTCGGAAGTCGGTTATCGGTTGTCGGTAGTCGTGAGTCGGTTGTCGTGAGTCGATAGTCGGAAGGCGGTTGTGGTGAGTCGATAGTCGGAAGTCGGAAGGCGGTTATCGGCTGTCGATAGTCGTGAGTCGATAGCCGTGAGTCGCAAGACGGAAGTCGGAAGACGGAAGGCGGAAGACGGAAGACGGAAGACGGAAGCCGGTTATCGGTTGTCGTGAGTCGGTTATCGTGAGTCGGTTGTCGTGAGTCGGTTGTCGTGAGTCGGCTGTCGTGAGTCGGTTGTCGTGAGTCGGTTGTCGGTTGTTGGTAGTCGGTAGCCGTGAATCGGTAGTCGGTAGTCTGTTATGGGTTGTCGGTAGACGAGAGTCGGTTGGCGTGAGTCGGTTGTCGTGAGTCGATAGTCGGAAGGCGGTTGTGGTGAGTCGATAGTCGGAAGTCGGAAGGCGGTTATCGGCTGTCGATAGTCGTGAGTCGGTAGTCGTGAGTCGGTAGTAGTAAGTCGTAAGTCGGTAGTCGGTCGTCGGTAGTCGATAGTCGTGAGTCGATAGTCGTGACTCAATAGTCGTGAGTCGATAGTCGTGAGTCGATAGTCGTGAGTCGATAGTCGAGAGTCCATAGTCGTGAATTGATTGTCGTGAGTCGGTTGTCGTGAGTCGGTTGTCGTGAGTCGGTTGTCGGTTGTTGGTAGTCGGTAGTCGTGAATCGATAGTCGGTAGTCGGTTATCGGTTGTCGGTAGTCGTGAGTCGGTTGTCGTGAGTCGATAGTCGGAAGTCGGAAGGCGGTTATCGTGAGTCGATAGTCGGAAGTCGGAAGGCGGTTATCGGCCGTCGATAGTCGTGAGTCGGTAGTCGTGAGTCGGTAGTAGTAAGTCGTAAGTCGGTAGTCGGTCGTCGGTAGTCGATAGTCGTGAGTTGATAGTCGTGAGTCGGTAGTAGTAAGTCATAAGTCGGTAGTCGGTCATCGGTAGTCGATAGTCGTGAGTTGATAGTCGTGAGTCGATAGTCGTGAGTCGATAGTCGTGATTCGATAGTCGTAAGTCGATAGTCGTGAGTCGATTGTCGTGAGTCAATAGTCGTGAGTCGATAGTCGTGAGTCGATAGTCGTGAATTGATTGTCGTGAGTCGGTTGTCGTGAGTCGGTTGTCGTGAGTCGGTTGTCGGTTGTTGGTAGTCGGTAGTCGTGAATCGATAGTCGGTAGTCGGTTATCGGTTGTCGGTAGTCGTGAGTCGGTTGTCGTGAGTCGATAGTCGGAAGTCGGAAGGCGGTTATCGTGAGTCGATAGTCGGAAGTCGGAAGGCGGTTATCGGCTGTCGATAGTCGTGAGTCGGTAGTCGTGAGTCGGTAGTAGTAAGTCGTAAGTCGGTAGTCGGTCGTCGGTAGTCGATAGTCGTGAGTTGATAGTCGTGAGTCGATAGTCGTGAGTCGAAAGTCGTGAGTCAATAGTCGTGAGTCCGTAGTAGTAAGTCGTAAGTCGGAAGTCGGTAGTCGGTCGTCGGTAGTCGATAGTCGTGAGTCGATAGTCGGAAGTCGGTTATCGGTTGTCGGTTGTCGGTAGTCGTGAGTCGGTTGTCGTGAGTCGATAGTCGGAATGCGGTTGTGGTGAGTCGATAGTCGGAAGTCGGAAGGCGGTTATCGGCTGTCGATAGTCGTGAGTCGATAGTCGTGAGTCGATAGTCTATAGTCGTGCGTCGATAAACGTGAGTCGATAGTCGTGAGTCGATAGCCGTGAGTCGCAAGACGGAAGTCGGAAGACGGAAGGCGGAAGACGGAAGACGGAAGCCGGTTCTCGGTTGTCGTGAGTCGGTTGTCGTGAGTCGGTTGTCGTGAGTCGGTTGTCGTGAGTCGGCTGTCGTGAGTCGGTTGTCGTGAGTCGGTTGTCGGTTGTTGGTAGTCGGTAGTCGTGAATCGGTAGTCGGTAGTCTGTTATGGGTTGTCGGTAGTCGAGAGTCGGTTGGCGTGAGTCGGTTGTCGGGAGTCGATAGTCGGAAGGCGGTTGTGGTGAGTCGATAGTCGGAAGTCGGAAGGCGGTTATCGGCTGTCGATAGTCGTGAGTCGATAGTCGTGAGTCGATAGTCGATAGTCGTGCGTCGATAAACGTGAGTCGATAGTCGTGAGTCGATAGCCGTGAGTCGCAAGACGGAAGGCGGAAGATGGAAGACGGAAGTCGGAAGACGGAAGCCGGTTCTCGGTTGTCGTGAGTCGGTTGTCGTGAGTCGGTTGTCGTGAGTCGGCTGTCGTGAGTCGGTTGTCGTGAGTCGGTTGTCGGTTGTTGGTAGTCGGTAGTCGTGAATCGGTAGTCGGTAGTCTGTTATGGGTTGTCGGTAGTCGAGAGTCGGTTGGCGTGAGTCGGTTGTCGTGAGTCGATAGTCGGAAGGCGGTTGTGGTGAGTCGATAGTCGGAAGTCGGAAGGCGGTTATCGGCTGTCGATAGTCGTGAGTCGGTAGTAGTAAGTCGTAAGTCGGTAGTCGGTCGTCGGTAGTCGATAGTCGTGAGTCGATAGTCGTGAGTTGATAGTCGTGAGTCGATAGTCGTGAGTCGATAGTCGTGAGTCGATAGTCGTAAGTCGATAGACGTGAGTCGATAGTCGTGAGTCGATAGTCGTGAGTCGATAGTCGTGAGTCGGTAGTCGTGAGTGGGTAGTAGTAAGTCGGAATTCTGTAGTCGGTCGTCGGTAGTCGATAGTCGTGAGTCGATAGTCGTGAGTCGTGAGTCGGAAGACGGAAGTCGGCAGTCAGTAGTCGATAGTCGTGAGTCGATAGTCGTGAGTCGATAAACGTCAGTCGATATTCGTGAGTCGATAGTCGTGAGACGATAGTCGTGAATCGATAGTCGGTAGTCGGTTATCGGTTGTCGGTAGTCGTGAGTCGGTTGTCGTGAGTCGATAGTCGGAAGTCGGAAGGCGGTTATCGTGAGTCGATAGTCGGAAGTCGGAAGGCGGTTATCGGCTGTCGATAGTCGTGAGTCGGTAGTCGTGAGTTGATAGTCGTGAGTCGATAGTCGTGAGTCGGTAGTAGTAAGTCGTAAGTCGGTAGTCGGTCGTCGGTAGTCGATAGTCGTGAGTCGATAGTCGTGAGTTGATAGTCGTGAGTCGATAGTCGTGAGTCGATAGTCGTGAGTCGATAGTCGTAAGTCGATAGACGTGAGTCGATAGTCGTGAGTCGATAGTCGTGAGTCGATAGTCGTGAGTCGGTAGTCGTGAGTGGGTAGTAGTAAGTCGGAATTCTGTAGTCGGTCGTCGGTAGTCGATAGTCGTGAGTCGATAGTCGTGAGTCGTGAGTCGGAAGACGGAAGTCGGAAGTGGGAAGTCGGAAGCGGAAGTCGGAAGACGGATTCGAAAGACGGAAGTCGGAAGACGGAAGTCGGAAGACGTAAGTCGGAAGACGTAAGTCGGAAGACGGAAGACGGAAGACGGAAGACGGAAGTCGGTTCTCGGTTGCTGGTAGTCGGTTGTCGTGAGTCGGTTGTCGTGAGTCGATAGTCATGAGTCGGAATTCGAAAGTCAGTTCTCAGTTGTTGGTAGTCGGTTGTCGTAAGTCGGTTGTCGTTAGTCGGTTGTCGTGAGTCGATAGTCGTGAGTCGATAGTCGTGAGTCGATAGTCGTGAGTCGAAAGTCGTGAGTCGATAGTCGTGAGTCCGTAGTAGTAAGTCGTAAGTCGGAAGTCGGTAGTCGGTCGTCGGTAGTCGTGAGTCGTGAGTCGGAAGACGGAAGTCGGAAGTGGGAAGTCGGAAGCGGAAGTCGGAAGACGGATTCGAAAGACGGAAGTCGGAAGACGGAAGTCGGAAGACGTAAGTCGGAAGACGTAAGTCGGAAGACGGAAGACGGAAGACGGAAGACGGAAGTCGGTTCTCGGTTGCTGGTAGTCGGTTGTCGTGAGTCGGTTGTCGTGAGTCGATAGTCATGAGTCGGAATTCGAAAGTCAGTTCTCAGTTGTTGGTAGTCGGTTGTCGTAAGTCGGTTGTCGTTAGTCGGTTGTCGTGAGTCGATAGTCGTGAGTCGATAGACGTGAGTCGATAGTCGTGAGTCGATAGTCGTGAGTCGATAGTCGTGAGTCGGTAGTCGTGAGTGGGTAGTAGTAAGTCGGAATTCTGTAGTCGGTCGTCGGTAGTCGATAGTCGTGAGTCGATAGTCGTGAGTCGTGAGTCGGAAGACGGAAGTCGGAAGTGGGAAGTCGGAAGCGGAAGTCGGAAGACGGATTCGAAAGACGGAAGTCGGAAGACGGAAGTCGGAAGACGTAAGTCGGAAGACGTAAGTCGGAAGACGGAAGACGGAAGACGGAAGACGGAAGTCGGTTCTCGGTTGCTGGTAGTCGGTTGTCGTGAGTCGGTTGTCGTGAGTCGATAGTCATGAGTCGGAATTCGAAAGTCAGTTCTCAGTTGTTGGTAGTCGGTTGTCGTAAGTCGGTTGTCGTTAGTCGGTTGTCGTGAGTCGATAGTCGTGAGTCGATAGTCGTGAGTTGATAGTCGTGAGTCGATAGTCGTGAGTCGATAGTCGTGAGTCGATAGTCGTAAGTCGATAGACGTGAGTCGATAGTCGTGAGTCGATAGTCGTGAGTCGATAGTCGTGAGTCGGTAGTCGTGAGTGGGTAGTAGTAAGTCGGAATTCTGTAGTCGGTCGTCGGTAGTCGATAGTCGTGAGTCGATAGTCGTGAGTCGTGAGTCGGAAGACGGAAGTCGGAAGTGGGAAGTCGGAAGCGGAAGTCGGAAGACGGATTCGAAAGACGGAAGTCGGAAGACGGAAGTCGGAAGACGTAAGTCGGAAGACGTAAGTCGGAAGACGGAAGACGGAAGACGGAAGACGGAAGTCGGTTCTCGGTTGCTGGTAGTCGGTTGTCGTGAGTCGGTTGTCGTGAGTCGATAGTCATGAGTCGGAATTCGAAAGTCAGTTCTCAGTTGTTGGTAGTCGGTTGTCGTAAGTCGGTTGTCGTTAGTCGGTTGTCGTGAGTCGATAGTCGTGAGTCGATAGTCGTGAGTCGATAGTCGTGAGTCGATAGTCGTGAGTCGATAGTCGTGAGTCGATAGTCGTGAGTCGATAGTCGTGAGTCGATAGTCGTGAGTCTATAGTGGTGAGTCGATAGTCGTGAGTCGATAGTCGTGAGTCGATAGTCGTGAGTCGATAGTCGTGAGTCGATAGTCGTGAGTCGATAGTCGTGATTCGAAAGTCGTGAGTCGGAAGACGGAAGTCGGAAGTGGGAAGTCGGAAGACGGAAGTCGGAAGACGGAAGTCGGAAGACGGAAGTCGGAAGACGGAAGTCGGAAGACGGAAGTCGGAAGACAGTTCTCGGTTGCTGGTAGTCGATAGTCGTGAGTCGGTTGTCGTGAGTCGATAGTCATGAGTCGGAATTCGAAAGTCGGTTCTCAGTTGTTGGTAGTCGGTTGTCGTAAGTCGGTTGTCGTGAGTCGGTTGTCGTGAGTCGATAGTCGTGAGTCGATAGTCGTGAGTCGATAGTCGTGAGTCGATAGTCGTGAGTCGATAGTCGTGAGTCGAAAGTCGTGAGTCGATAGTCGTGAGTCGAAAGTCGTGAGTCGATAGTCGTGAGTCGATAGTCGAGAGTCGAAAGTCGTGAATTGATAGTCGTGAGTCGGTTGGCGTGAGTCGATAGTCGGTAGTCGGAAGGCGGTTATCGGTTGTCGGTAGTCGTGAAACAGTAGTCGTAAGTCGGTAGTAGTAAGTCGGAAGTCGGCAGTCAGTAGTCGATAGTCGTGAGTCGATAGTCGTGAGTCGATAAACATCAGTCGATAGCCGTGAGTCGATAGTCGTGAGTCGATAGTCGAGAGTCGATAGTCGTGAGTCGATAGTCGTGAGTCGATAGTCGTGAGTCGATAGTCGTGAGTCGATAGGCGTGAGTCGATAGTCGTGAGTCGAAAGTCGTGAGGCGATAGTCGTGAGTCGATAGTCGTGATTCGATAGTCGTGAGTCGGTTGTCGTGAGTCGGTTGTCGTGAGTCGATAGTCGTGAGTCGATAGTCGTGAGTCGATAGTCGATAGTCGTGCGTCGATAAACGTGAGTCGATAGTCGTGAGTCGATAGCCGTGAGTCGCAAGACGGAAGTCGGAAGACGGAAGGCGGAAGACGGAAGACGGAAGTCGGAAGACGGAAGCCGGTTGTCGTGAGTCGGTTGTCGTGAGTCGGTTGTCGTGAGTCGGTTGTCGTGAGTCGGTTGTCGGTTGTTGGTAGTCGGTAGTCGTGAATCGGTAGTCGGTAGTCTGTTATGGGTTGTCGGTAGTCGAGAGTCGGTTGGCGTGGGTCGATAGTCGGTAGTCGGAAGGCGGTTATCGGTTGTCGGTAGTCGTGAAACAGTAGTCGTAAGTCGGTAGTAGTAAGTCGGAAGTCGGCAGTCAGTAGTCGATAGTCGTGAGTCGATAGTCGTGAGTCGATAAACGTCAGTCGATATTCGTGAGTCGATAGTCGTGAGACGATAGTCGTGAATCGATAGTCGGTAGTCGGTTATCGGTTGTCGGTAGTCGTGAGTCGGTTGTCGTGAGTCGATAGTCGGATGGCGGTTGTGGTGAGTCGATAGTCGGAAGGCGGTTGTGGTGAGTCGATAGTCGGAAGTCGGAAGGCGGTTATCGGCTGTCGATAGTCGTGAGTCGGTAGTCGTGAGTCGGAAGACGGAAGTCGGAAGTGGGAAGTCGGAAGACGGAAGTCGGAAGACGGAAGTCGGTTCTCGGTTGCTGGTAATCGGTTGTCGTGAGTCGGTTGTCGTGAGTCGGTTGTCGTGAGTCGATAGTCGTGAGTCGATAGTCGTGAGTCGATAGTCGTGAGTCGATAGTCGAGAGTCCGTTGTCGTGAATTGATAGTCGTGAGTCGGTTGTCGTGAGTCGGTTGTCGTGAGTCGGTTGTCGTGAGTCGGTTGTCGTGAGTCGGTTGTCGTGAGTCGGTTGTCGGTTGTTGGTAGTCGGTAGTCGTGAATCGATAGTCGGTAGACGGTTATCGGTTGTCGGTAGTGGTGAGTCGGTTGTCGTGAGTCGATAGTCGGAAGTCGGAAGGCGGTTATCGTGAGTCGATAGTCGGAAGTCGGAAGGCGGTTATCGGCTGTCGATAGTCGTGAGTCGGTAGTCGTGAGTCGGTAGTAGTAAGTCGTAAGTCGGTAGTCGGTCGTCGGTAGTCGATAGTCGTGAGTCGATAGTCGTGTCTCAATAGTCGTGAGTCGATAGTCGTGAGTCGATAGTCGTGAGTCGATAGTCGTGAGTCGATAGTCGTGAGTCGGAAGACGGAAGTCGGAAGTGGGAAGTCGGAAGACGGAAGTCGGAAGACGGAAGTCGGAAGACGGAAGTCGGAAGACGGAAGTCGGTTCTCGGTTGCTGGTAGTCGGTTGTCGTGAGTCGGTTGTCGTGAGTCGGTTGTCGTGAGTCGATAGTCGTGAGTCGATAGTCGTGAGTCGATAGTCGTGAGTCGATAGTCGTGAGTCGATAGTCGTGAGTCGATAGTCGTGAGTCGATAGTCGTGAGTCGATAGTCGTGAGTCGATAGTCGTAAGTCGATAGTCGTGAGTCGATAGTCGTGAGTCGATAGTCGTGAGTCGATAGAAGTGAGTCGATAGTCGTGAGTCGATAGTCGTGAGTCGATAGAAGTGAGTCGATAGTCGTGAGTCGATAGTCGTGAGTCGATAGTCGTGAGTCGATAGTCGTGAGTCGTGAGTCGGTAGTCGTGAGTCGGTAGTAAGTCGGAAGCCTGTAGTCGGTCGTCGGTAGTCGATAGTCGGGAGTCGATAGTCCGGAAGTCGGAAGGGGGAAGTCGGAAGCGGAAGTCGGAAGACGGAATTCGAAAGACGGAAGTCGGAAGACGAGAATCGGAAGACGGAAGACGGAAGTCGGTTCTCGGTTGCTGGTAGTCGGTTGTCGTGAGTCGGTTGTCGTGAGTCGATAGTCATGAGTCGGAATTCGAAAGTCGGTTCTCAGTTGTTGGTAGTCGGTTGTCGTAAGTCGGTTGTCGTGAGTCGGTTGTCGTGAGTCGATAGTCGTGAGTCGATAGTCGTGAGTCGATAGTCGTGAGTCGATAGTCGTGAGTCGATAGTCGTGAGTCGATAGTCGTGAGTCGATAGTCGTGAGTCGATAGTCGTGAGTCGGAAGACGGAAGTCGGGTTAAGGCGGAAGACGGAAGTCGAAAGTCGACAGTCGTGATTCAAAAGTCGTGAGTCGATAGTCGTGAGTCGATAGTCGTGAGTCGATAGTCGTGGATAGTCGTGAGTCGAAAGTCGTGAGTTCGAATTTGAGTCGTGAGTCGATAGTCGTGAGTCGATAGTCGGTCGATAGTTTGTGTGAGTCGATAGTCGTGAGTCGATAGTCGTGAGTCGATAGGTCGGAGTCGATAGTCGTGAGTCGATAGTCGTGAGTCGATAGTCGTGAGTCGATAGTCGTGAGTCGATAGTCGTGAGTCGATAGTCGTGAGTCGATAGTCGTGAGTCGTAGTCGTGAGTCGATAGTCGTGAGTCGATAGTCGTGAGTCGATAGTCGTGAGTCGATAGTCGTGAGTCGAAGTCGTGAGTCGATAGTCGTGAGTCGATAGTCGTGAGTCGATAGTCGTGAGTCGAAAGTCGTGAGTCGACAGTCGTGATTCAAAAGTCGTGAGTCGATAGTCGTGAGTCGATACTGTTGATAATAAACTGGATTTGTTTATTTTAATATAGAATGTTTATTTAATTAATGTGCTTGTGCTTCGTGCACTTCCTTTCTTCTTTACATATTATGAGCAAGTGGTCAATTGACTTCATTATGTTATTCAACACTACACTATGCTTTTTCACAACAGCTGTTATGTTAATTAACATTGCAGATCAAGACATACACATTTATTCCAACACGCCTCTTAAATTTGTTGTCTTGATTTTATCTTTCATTACATTAACTTAATAGCATCTCTATTCCTTATAAATTTTTGTTTGTCTAACGCTTTGGTTAACATGTCTGCTATATTAAATCTCGATTCTATCTTTACAATGTCTATAATACCCTTTTCATAATTTTCATTGACATAATGATACTGCACTTCAATGTGCTTTGAATTCTTCGTAAAGTTACCAAATTTGGCTATCGCTACTGCGCCTGAATTATCTTCATATATCTTAATCGCCTTTTCGTTATTAATATTAAATATCTCACATAACATGTTTTTTACAAATAATATTTCGGTTACTGCTTCTGACATGGCAATGTACTCTGCAAACGTTGAACATTTTGTTACAGCGTGTTGTTTGTGTGTTTTCCAAGAAACTATATTTCCATACATTCTAATTATAAATCCCGTTGTGGATTTTCTATCAATATTATCTCCTGCATAATCTGAGTCTACCATACAATCTAGTATTTCATTATTTTCATTCTCTTCAAATGTTAAATTCAGATCTCTTGTTTTATATAAATATTTCAATACTCTTATCGCGTATTTATAGTGTGTTGAATTATAACAACTTTTGGTATCTGCTTAAGTAATTTACGGAATATGATATATCTGGTCTTGTACCTGCGCTTATATATAATAATTCACCTATCAAATTTCTGTATTTAATTTTCTCATCACATTCAGTTGCTTGATCTAATTTTAAGTTTGTTTCCATTGGAGTTTCGTATAGCTTAGCATTTTCGAGATTATACTTAATTGCTAGTGATTCAATATATCTTTTTTGATTTAAAGTCATTTTCTTACTCTCAGTATTATAATTAATATCTATTCCAATATAACTGCCGATTTTTCCTAAATCTTTCATTGTAAATTTGTTCATTAAACTGTTTCTAATTTCGCTTATTTTTGTTTTGTTCTTACTGCATATCAATATGTCATCTACAAATACTAAAATATATATTTCATCTTTATCTTTTCTTTTTACATATAAACAATAATCGTAGTTGCTTCTTATAAAATTTAATTTGTCAAGATATTTATGCAGACATTCGTACCATGCTCTGGGGCTCTCTCTTAATCCGTATAATGCCTTAATTAATTTATAAACTTTGTTTTCTCTTGTTTCGTAACCTTTTGGTTCATTCACATAAACTTCTGATTTTACATAGCCATTTAAAAGGCTGTTTCGACATCCATCTGATTTATAAACAGACCATTTTTACAACAATATGAAAGTAATATCTTTAATGTTTGCATTTTTCCTACTGGTGAATATACATTTTCTAGTCGTTCTCTTTGTTGGAAACCTCTTACTACTAGTCTGGCTTTGTATGTCCCATCACTTTTCTTTTTGTACACCCATTTAACATCTATGATCTTTTTGTTGTTAGGCTTTTCTACAATTTGCCACGTATTATTTTTATTTAGGCATTGCATTTCTGTGTTCATTGCTCTAAGCCATTCTTGCTTTTCATTACTATTCATCGCTTCTTCGAAAGTGTTAGGTACAATTGCATTTACATAATTAATATAAATAAAATGTGTTACTGGATTACCATATAGATTTACCGGTTTTTTCTTTCTATGTGATGTTCTCTGTACTGTTAATTGTTCTTTGTTCTCCTCACTCTCGCTTTCATCGCTGTCTTTTGAATTAACTTCGTCGATGTTATTTAGTTCGTCTGTCTTATCGTTGTCTTCATCGTCTACTTCATTTTCATTTATTTCACTTTCATTATCATTCTGTTCGTTTTTCTCTAGGCAAATTAGTTTTGTTTTTTCTTCCAAAATTTGAACATGTCTTGCGTTTATAACTCTATTGTTTACTAAAACCCTATATCCGTTTGTATTATATCCAACTAAAACTCCTAATTCTGATTTGTTATCCCATTTGCTCTGTCTGCGTACTTCTGGAACTCTAACAAAAACTCTACTGCCGTATATTTTTTAAATTTTCTACATTCGGTTTTATACCAAAAATATTTCGTATGGGCTTTTATTTACTACAGTGTTTGCGATTGTTCGATTTTTTAAATAAGCTACTGTGTTCATAACTTCTGGCCAATATCGCCTATGTATGTTTGCCTCCCTCATTAAGCACCTACCAATGTCCATTGCCGATCTATTATATCTTTCTGCTACGCCGTTAAGTTCATGTACATACGGTGGACATGTAGTTAACTGAATTCCCTTATATTTTACAAAGTTTAATATTTCTCTATTCAAATATTCTTTACCGTTATCGCATTGAATTTGTTTTACTTTTTTACTGAACTGATTTTCAACATAATTAACATATTCTATTAAGCAACTCGCAGTTTCAGATTTATTTTTAATACAGTATATTCTCGCGCATTTACTAAAATCATCAACAAATGTCAAAAATATTTTTCCCCACAATAACCTGTTGTGCTGTGTGGTCCGTTTAAGTCTGTATGTATCAACTCTAATGTTTCTTTAGTTTTCTTTCTGTTATTCTCGAATGGTTCGTTTGACATTTTACTTTGTATACAATTCGCACATTTCATTTCTGTATTCTCAATTTTATCAGGAAGACCATCTAACATTTTATTCTTTACGATTCTATCCAAATATTGGAAATTTACGTGGCCTAGTGCCCTGTGCCATTTTTCTTTTTCAGTTAATTTAGTTACATTTGTATATATTTCATTTGTTTTATTTTTGGCATGAAGCTCTTTACATTATATAAACTATCAATTTTGTTTGCAACTGACAACAATTCTCTTTTTTCATTATAGATTTTTGTATCATTGTTTCTGGCTACGACTGTACATTTATTTTCAGTTATTCTCGATATGCTTAACAAATTTTGTTTTATGCCTTTTACGAAGTATACGTTTTTTATATCAATCAAATTTTCATTTTTGTATGTTCTAAAATATGTTTCTACATTTCCAATCTTGGTCGCTTGCAATTGTTTTCCATCGGCTACTTTAACAACAATCGGATTTTTCAAATTTACACAGTTTTTAAATAATCTACTATCGTTTATAATGTGATCAGTACATCCACTATCTAATAACCAATTTATTTCGGCTTCGTTGCTACTTTCGCTATTATTACAATTTATTATTTTTTCGCCATTTATTATTCTTATTGTCCATGACTGTACGCCGTCGCTGTTTTCTTGTTGTCTTCCTTGGTTCCCGTCTCCTGTGTGATGTCCACGTCCAGTTCCACGACCGCGACTACTTCCATGATGTTGACCTCTGCCTCGACCGCCTCTTTGATTCGTGTTCTGGTATCGCCTGTTGTCTTGTTGTTGTCTGTTATCGCCTCTCGCATTTTGCTCAGCATGCCAGCAGTCCCTTTGAATATGTCCTGTTTTGCCACACAAATAGCATTCTTTTTTAGTTTTGGTGTTAAATGTGCTTACGTTATTTCGTCCCTCCACTGGACCTCTGTTCAAGCTTTTTTCTTTTACTTTTGATTTTACATAATTTACTGTTCGTTGTGCTTCCGGAATTACATCTAAGAAGTCTCCAATATAACTGTAGCTTGTTGGTAACGCTTTTAACAAATACCGCATTTTTCGTTTTCGTCTATGGTGCCTCCAGCGTTTTTAAACTCATTTACTGCTTTCTCAAATACTATAAAAAATTCCTCCACTGTTTCGTAGTCTTTTAGTTTGATTTCGTCGATTTTCCCTCTGCACAGTATTTGCAGGGCTGTTGACTTTGTCGAATACATTTCATTTAGTTTGTTCATAATTTCTAACGTCGTTTCGCACTCACTAACATATTCCAACTGTTTATCTGATATTGTACTGATTAAAATTGTTTTTGCTTTTAAATCTGTTTTCTTCCATGTTGTTTCATTGTCTTCCGTTGTTCTAATTCGCACTGCTGGTTCTTTGCACTCTTTGTATTCTAGTATTGTCATTAGTCTAAACTTCCAGCTTCCAAAATTAACCCCATCGAATACGGGCATAGCAATGTCTTCGATTTTCGTGTGTGCACTCATTTTTTTCGCTTCACTTTTAATATGTTTGTACTCTACTTTTATATCTCTTTCTACTTCATGCATTTTTTGCTCATTTCCATATTGATGGGTAGCACTTTTCTACTTCCATTTAATTTATCAAGGCGTGCACGTGAACTTTTTTAGTTTTAATCTGTTGCCATCGACTCTTTTTAGTTTATGTTTTTAATGTTTTTCACTTTATTGATTTAATATTTATCAATAGTTTTGTTCTCGTATTAGTATTTTTCAATATTTCGCACTTTTAATATTGTTTTTCTTTTTGCTATGTCTTTCACACTTTTTCTTTATTGCGCTTTACTTTTCACGTTTTTTCACATTTTTTGTCAAACTTGGATTTAGTATTGACTTTGGATTTATTTCATTAACCTTGGATTTTTTTTTTCGTTAACCTTGCTCTGCTACCATGTTGATAATAAACTGGATTTGTTTATTTTAATATAGAATGTTTATTTAATTAATGTGCTTGTGCTTCGTGCACTTCCTTTTCTTTACATATTATATGAGCAAGTAGTCAATTGACTTCATTATGTTATTCAACACTACACTATACTTTTTCACAACAGCTGTTATGTTAATAATAATTGCAGATCAAGACATACACATCATTATTCCAACAGATACTCGTGAGTCGATAGTCGTGAGTCGATAGTCGTGAGTCGATAGTCGTGAGTCGATAGTCGAGTGAGTCGATAGTCGTGAGTCGATGTCGGTCGTGCGTTCGTGGTCGTGTCGTGTCGTGGTCGTGTCGTGAGTCGAAAGTCGTGAGTCGATAGTCGTGTGGTCGATAGTCGAGGGTCGATAGTCAGGTGAGTCGGTAGTCGTGAGTCGATAGTCGTGGAGTCGATAGTCGTGAGTCGATAGTCGTGAGTCGATAGTCGTGAGTCGATATCGAGTCGATAGTCGTGAGTCGATAGTCGTGAGTCGAGAGTGGTGAGTCGATAGTCTTGAGTCGATAGTCGTGAGTCGATAGTCGTGAGTCGATAGTCGTGAATCGATAGTCGTGAGTCGATAGTCGTGAGTCGATAGTCGTGAGTCGATAGTCGTGATGTAGTCGATAGTCGAGTCGATAGTGTCGTAGGTGTGGTACGTGAGCCGATAGTCGTGAGTTCGATAGTCTGAGTCGATAGTCGTCGCAGGTCGATCCTCGTGAGTCGATAGTCGTGAGTCGAAGTCGTGATTCGGAAGTTGGTTCAGAAGGTCGAGAATCGTGAATCGATAGTCGGATATTCGTAAGTCGGGACGGTAGGTCGAGTCGATGGGTCGTAGTCGGATGAGTCGCTGGTCGGAAGTCGATTAGTCATGAGTCGTAGTCGTAAGTCGGTAGTCGTAAGTCAGTGCGAAGCGGTCGATAGTCGTGTTTCGATAGTCGTGAGTCGGTAGACGTAAGACGATATTGACGTAAGTCGGAAGTTGGAAGAAGGACAGTAGGAAGGCCGAAGACGGAAGTCGGAAGACGGGGGAGTCGGAAGACGGAAGTCGGAAGAGGCGCTGGTCGGGGTCGAGTCGGAAGACGGAGTCGGGAGACGATAGTCAGGAGACGGAAGTCGGAATTCGAGGAAATCGGTATTCGTAAGTCGGTGGACGGAAGTGGAGGACGTGGTAGTCGGAAGGCGGAGTTGAATGAATCGGTAGTCTGTAGTCGATAGTCGGCAGTCGGATACGGTTGTCAGTCGTGTCGTGAGTCGATTGTCGTGAGTCGTTTGTCGTGAGTCGATAGTCGTGAGTCGATAAGTCGTCGATAGTCGTTCAGTTGTTAGTCGTGAGTCGATTGTCGTGAGTCGATTGTCGTGAGTCGATTGCCTTTAGTCGATAGTCGTCAGTCGATAATCGTGAGTGTGATAGTCGATGGTCGATAGTCGCCTTAGTCGAAAGTCGTGAGTCGATAGTCGTAAGTCGATAGTCGTGAGTCGATAGTCGTGAGTCGATAGTCGAGTCGAAAGTCGGTGAGTCAACAGTCGAGGGTCGATAGTCGTGAGTCATCGATTGATATCGTGAGTCGATAGTCGAGTCGATAGTCGTGAGTTGATAGTCGTGAGTCGATAGTCGTGAGTCGATAGTCGTGGAGTCGATAGTCGTGAGCCGATAGCCGTCAGCAGATAGTCGTGAGTCGATAGGTCGATTCCTCGACGCCCGAGTCGATCGGCCTGAGTCGATAGTCGTGCAGTCGATTGTCGATGAATCGTTGTTTAGTCGATAGTCGGTTGATAGTCGAGTCGATAGTCGTGGAGTCGATGGAGTCGTGGGTCGATAGTCCTGAGTCGATAGGCCGAGCCGATAGTCGTGAGTCGAGTCGTAGTCCGAGTCGATAGTCGCGAGTCGATAGTCGAGTCGATAGCCGAGTCGATAGTCGTGAGTCGATAGTCGCGTGTCGATAGTCGGGAGTCGATAGTCGCGGAGTCGACAGTCGGATTCGATAGTCGGTGAGTCGATAGTCGAGCTGATTGTCGGGGAGTCGATACTCGTGAGTCGAGTCGATAGTCGGGAGTCGATATGTCGAGTCGACGTGAGTCGCGAGTCGTGAGTCGATAGTCGTGAGTCGATAGTCGTGAGTCGATAGTCGTGAGTCGATAGTCGTGATTCGATAAAGTCGGGGTGGAGTCGAGAGTCGTGAGCCGATAGTCAGGAAGTGGAGTCGGATAGTCGGGTGTCGATAGTCGTGGAGTCGATTGTCGAGCCGCTAGTCGTGAGTCGATAGTCGAGGCGATAACGGCTGAGTCGATAGTCGGGAGTCGATAGTCGTGAGTCGATAGTCGTGAGTCGAAGTCGTGTCGGCGTAGTCGGTGATAGTCGTCCCAGTCGATAGTCGGTCGAAAGGGAGAGTCGACAGTCGAGTCGATAGTCGTGAGTCGATAGTCGTCAGTCGATAGTCGTGAGTCGATAGCCGTGAGTCGATAGTCGTGAGTCGATAATAGGAGTCGATAGCCGTGAGTCGATAGTCGTGAGTCGATAAATCGGAGTCGAGCGTCGTGGAGTCGAAAGTCGGGAGTCGGATAGTCGGGAGACGATGCGAGTCGAGACGGTAGTCGTGAGTCGGTAGACGTGAGTCGATAGTCGGAAGTCGATTTTCAGTTTGAATCGCTTGTCGGGAGTCGATTGTCGAGTCGATAGTCCGTGAGTCGATGGTCGGGAGCCAAATAGTCGAGTCCTCAGTCGTTGAGTCGATTGTCGTAAGTCGTTAGTCGTGAGTCGATGGTCGTGAGTCGATAGTCGTGAGTCGATAAGTCGGAGTCGATGGTCGTGAGTCGATAGTCGTGAGTCGAGAAGTCGTGAGTCGACAGTCGTGAGTCGATAGCCGTGAGTCGATAGTCGAGTTCCGATCGAGTCGAAGTCGTGAGTCGAAAAGTCTGACTCGATAGTCGATCGAGTCTATGAGTCGCTAGTCGATAGTCGTGAGGCGATAGTCGGTTATCGTAGTCGATAGTCGTAAGTCGATAGTCGTCGAAGTCGGCATGGTCGTGAGTCGATAGTCGAGTCGATAGTCGTGAGTCGATAAACACCGATAGCCGTGGTGAGTCGATAGTCGGGAGTCGATAGTCAAGAGTCGATAGTCGGGAGTCGATGGTCGGAGAGTCGAT